>DWQT01000618.1:0-21034 GCA_018244895.1 Myscelus amystis hages | reverse complement strand
TCCATGGGCGGCAGTAGCCACTTACCATCAGGTGGACTGCATGCTCGTCTTCTACTTCCATATTATAAAAAAAAAACTTCTCTTATAGAAATACACTTCCAAGTTAAAAGCATTTTCTAGCGAATATTGAGTGCCTATATCGCGGATTTATACTAGGTATCTACCTAATGTAACATAATAGGTTTATTCCTGTGTTCATTGCACTATTCTGTAAATAAACGCTATACGTTAAGATATAAGAATAAACGGACGTATGTATAATCTGTGCCCGATAACTTGGGAATGGGCGTAATGACGTCATAGTATCGTGTTGCACAATGCAAAAAAAAACTCAGTACCAAATTTATAATAGATACACACTCAGTCGCTAGCAACACTATAATTGTATTTAAATCGATCCTTGTTTCATTGTTGCTTTATTTAAAGTATCAAAATATATTTATTATCTCCTTCTCTCGTCAGACATTTGCCCAAATACAATGATTATTCATTCCGTTATTTACATTTTTTTTTTATCTTATCTCAAGCGAATCCGGGTATCTGATATCTATGACAATTTTTTTCGCAAACTTTGACATAAACCATCTGGTAGATGGCGCTTAATACCATTTTAGTTTTTTTTCCCAAAAATTTTTTTTTATGTGTAGTTTTTGTTTATTTAATATCCTTGGTCCAGTCACACAGCAAGAAATGGAGCGAAAATAAATCATTATTTTCAGATAAAAAGTGTGATTAATTACCCCGAACATGAAATTCAACCAACATTATTTACCAATAAAATATTTTCTCTAAATATTTATGAGCTATGAAGCCTAGACAAAATCCAAGATCCACAATATAAAAGCCTATAAATTTAAAAGTGTGCATATTTATTGCATTGATTGAAAGGTAAATTAAAATCACTAAATAAAAACCCACATTATACTTTCAAAGTGAAAGTAACAATTGTTAATGACTTCATATAACGCAACGATAAAAGTATGCTAGGTTTTATTTTGTCGACTATTCCTCTCTCGCTCTAGCATATTTAAACGTCAAAATGTTATATGTTACTTATGTATTGTGTCTATTTAACGAACCAACGCTTACAGAATGTTCCTATTTCAAATGCCCCATTCCAAATTCAAAAACAACATCAAAACTTTTCAACGGCAATTTAGTTATCTATACAATTATAAGCAAATAATCACCGTATTAGGCGTTCGAATTTTTTCCGTACGATAATTACCGAATTTTCGATTAGATTACACGAAAAAAATACGTATTTATCTCGCATTTTATTTGCTCATTATCAGTACTGTTACAAGGTATACGATCTATCGTTAAGCCACAACGTCGACAGTGCAAGTCGGAGTGGATAGGTTTGAATGGCAATTTAATTTTCACAATGAACGCTTCCTTAGTGTTTTGGTTCACTTTCATACTAGTGCTGATGCTGTTGTTGACTTACCGGCATTTCAGTGAGTATTATTCTTCTTACTAGCGATGCCCGCGGCTTAACAAATTTAACATAAAGTTATTGTTAAATTTTTTTTAATGAAAAGTAACCTAATTTACTCCTTGTTACATCAGCGATCTGCCAGTGAAAGTCCCGTCAAAACCGGTCCAGCCGTTCCAGACTTTAGCCGTAACAAACAGACAGACCAAAACTGTATAAAATATTTTCGTATATGTACCGTGTTTACATACATATATATGCATTTAGTGAAAAGCGGTTATTTTATTATTACAAACAGACACTCCAATTTTATTTGTTATTATACCATCACGCCAGGTCCCTAACGGGTCAGGCAGGGCGCACCGAGTGCTAAATATCACTGTCCTCATCATTCATCATTCTCTCACATACACGCCGGTTTCGGAGGCTCTCGACTCTCCCTTAGCAAGCGTCTGCAGTGAGTATTTCTATTATTATCACCTCCTTCTGGGTCCTGATTAGAGATCCTGTCTGCTACACCGGAGGACGTGGGTTCACTCGCCTCCCACAACAAAAATCCAAAGCTATGATGATCGCAATTGTTTGTTCTGTGTCTCGTACTAAAATGTCTATATATGTTTTGTATATGTAGTCGAGATCGAACTTTACCACAGTTTGAAATGTAAAGGTGTCGAGACTAAACAACGGAACCGACAGAATTAAATGTCAGAATACATTAGTTGGGTTTGGTGCACATTTCATACAAAACGCGGGAATGACATATGTATACATTTGCATAAACTTAGTCGATGGAAAATCGCAAAATTAGTTCCCTTTTTACCCGGCAGGGGCGCTGCGTCGATAGAAAATCGCACAAGTAGTTCCCTTTACGCACGGTAGGGGCGCTGTACGATTTTTATACATTTTTTACCATTTACCGTGCGAATGCTTCGTCGATAGAGGTTCGTGTTAGAGCCAATGTTTATCAGTCTGGTCACTACAGTACAGGCTTTGCGTGTTTTGTACGTGTGTGTGTCTTAAGATATGATTTTGATACTATTTTTATTGCACACGTCATGCTTCGCAAGATGGCGTCGTATTTTTCGATTTCCAATGGACGTTTATTGGGTTATTTCGAATCTATACTTCTATACTAATAATATAAGGCTGAAGAGTTTGTTTGATTGTTTGTTTGTTTGAACGCGCTAATCTCAGGAAATATTGGTCCGATTTGAAAAATTCTTTCAGTGTTAGATAGGTCATTTATCGAGGAAGGCTATATAGCATCACGCTAACATGAATAGGAGAGGAGCAGCAATAAAAAACGTTGCGACAACGGCAAAACATTTATATGGCAAAGCAACGTTTGCGGGGACAGCTACTGTGCAAAATTGAGTACGAAACCGACGGTTTTGTGTTGATTTTAAATATCCTACTTAAAAATAAATTAAATTAGTGTAATAATTAGTTAATAATAGGCGATTATTATTGGAAGAAAACCATACTGCAACATGGCAAATTTTGTTATTTAAAAGAGTGCTGGGATTTCTTTTTCACGGGCTTTTTCTCCCGGTCTACTATAGCGAAGGGCGCACAAAGGCGATATGCGATGACTGAAACATGACTTTCATTGAGTGTATGTATGTACCTTATAATGAATAAAACAATTTAAATTTTAATTATCAGTGTATTTCCTACATTTTTACACTGCAAAACGCAAAAAAATGTATTGAACTAATAATTCTGTTATGAATTTTTTTTCTGTTCCAAATGTTAAATATCACGTTGAAAACTTTTGAATTTTATGTTCGCGTGTCTGTTTCGATGCACTGTGGGCGAAAGAGTGTTTATATTGAAGGTTTTCTTAAAACAAAAATGTATTAAGTGCCTACTAAATTACCTTTAACATTATTTATCGACTTTGCCAGAGCGAAAATAAAGTTTATATTCTGGTATGCAATAAAATAGAGTATTGATAACGTTATACGTAGTATATTATTTGGGTGTTTCATCCGTCGGGGACTCCAGGGCTCTTTGTACACGGTTTTATTGGGGAATGGCGGCGCATTTTGAAAATTCACCTAAGGGAAAACGCCTCCACCCGAGGTAACAGCGCAGAGTCAAATGTAAAGTATCCAATACATAAACACCAGTAAGTTCAAAAGGCATTTCGTCCTAATAAATAATACATCAGCTGCTGTTATAATCTTAACGTGTATATGTGTATGTATGTAACTATTAATAAGTGAATTTTAGTTATTTCAGTGAGTAAAATTACAGTCCTTATCATCATCAACAAAAACATCAACACCAATATCAACCACAACCACGATCACAACCACAACCACAACTACAGCCACAGCCGCAACCACAGCAACAGCCACAGCCACAGCCACAGCCACAGCCACAATCACAACCACAACCAAAACCACAACCAAAACCATAACCAAAAAACAACAACACGTTTTCCAAGAATGATTATAATTACCAAGTAACTTTCTAAGCACACGATTTTGTAAACAGCAAATCGGCATGCAACAAACAAAGCCGGCTCAGCGAGACCGAAATAGACCCGTGGCAATCAGCACTCGCGCCCAATGCCAAAACACGTTAATTAAACTGTATGAAATATCGATACGAACTTCGAGCGTAAATCGTATTTGCAATTAATACGCATCCAAAATCGATTATAGACACATCGGGAGACGTTTTATGGTATTTCTCCTGTCAAAATTTACTGACTATACAATTTTATAACAGATAATATAATTTACAGCTGGTATCAAGATATCTCCGTGACTTTCCTGCGTTCATGATTTATCTTGCACTTCTAAGTCCATACATCACTATGATTTATAGCTCCGCCGAACTTCCGATTAAAGGAATGAGCCACCTAATTGTTTTATCGGCTGTCGAACACTTAGTCGAGGGTAAATCGGAAAAAATATTAACATTCTCTTATCCACGTGAAGTACTATGCTTTTGATGTTTTAAACGTAGATACAATTTACGTTTTAACTTAAAAAAAATATTCCTGTAATTCCTATTAATTGTTTCTGACATGTGTCGAAAACCTAAACCCTTATAGAATGATAGTAAGAATTTAGTTCAAATAATTTATACATCTATGTGATATGAGAATACTGCGGAGGCGATACCTTTGAATCCCTGTACCTATATGTATATTGCGCTAATCCAGGGTTTTCCAAAGTTACAATGTATTTGAACAGGTGGTGCAAAATAAATTATTTCGATACAACATCTGGTTTAAATGCATTAATGAAACAAAATAAAACATTAATTGTTTATGTTCATACTGTCTACGCTTCAAAAAACTCTTTATTGCTAGGTGGCTTACTATTTGCTATAATTTAAAAAATTAAAATCTATTCAAACTTATAAATGTAATAAAGCTGGCTCCAATTTCGACCACTGAGCGATCACTAACCATTATTTAACCGGGACGAGTTAATCCGCTTAAGAAACATCGATGTAATCCTTGCAAAGGAAAATGTCGACGTCTTAAATAATCTTATCGTTTATTCTTTATAGTTCCCGAATTCCGGATTCCACCTTTTCTCTCTCACCCTTACAATCCATTGAGCTCACAGATTGAATGGCAAACGGATTTTAATTCGGAATCGTCCCTTCTGATCGCCCTTTATCATTCAAATAGACCCGTCCTATATCCGTAATAATTCAGAAACGGAACATTCCAGAGAATTGACATTCAATTCGTAAATGGTTTCCATAAATTTGGAGATCCATCAATCGGTGTGACTTATATAACATAATGGTTTTTAGTGAAAGGCAACATGTACTAAAAAATAAGTTAAGCACAGGACATGTATAAAGCACCGAGTGCCAAATATATCTATCCCTACAGACCTGACGATCTTCTACATTCATCAGGATTGGCAGACCTCACACACGCAGAAGCATTATATATATCTGTAACATCTAAACTGTGCAAATTTCCTCACAATGTTTTCCTACACAGCGATATTTAAATTACAAAACGCACATGACAAGTCAGAGGTGGCAGGATTCGAACTCCGTTCGCGCAGTCGGATACTGAACAAATCTGATACAAATCACTAAGCTAACAACTGTTCAATGTATATAGATAAACCTAGCAACATTTTGAAATTCAATTTGCAGTTCATACCGAGATCAACACAATCCGTAAGACTCACTCTGTTTATGATACTTTTTTGTGATAACATTTTTAATCGTTGTTTACAAACACCAGTAACCTTTAGAACACACCTCACGTATCAAAAGGTCGCCGATCTTTCAGTTTACGTACGTATAGGAGTACATACGTGTACTCAGTCTGCACTAATTTTAACTATCATTAACTGCGCGCGCGGTATTGAACAAGTGCAGTATTCTAGGTATGTATGTATTCCTTTTAGTTTTTTCGACCCTTTTATTGGTCAACTGCTGGACAAGGTTTCTCACAGTGAGAGTATACATATGTATATATGTGGATTTCATTCTATGTATATATTTTATGTAGTTAAAATTACTTCAATTCATTTACTGGACAAAGTATGAATCATTTACAATACAACCATGGTTCTTTTACCCGTACGGTGCACAAATAGATCAGACTTTACGAATAAACCGCCAGTACCCTATACCAAGCAGTGCTAAGATAATTCAGTAGTGTATAACAACATTGCTATAATAAACTACAATTATGGCGTCTTAACTACAGGCCACTAAACAAAAGAGCGGTAAACTATTTCTATTTCGGGAGCGATGAATAGGTCAGGATGGATTATAACGACTTAGAATCAGTCCAAATTATTTGTATGTTTATTGTGCGCGCGCTCATCTGTTTTATGTATGAGGTTTTAACGTGCACATCACACGACTGAGACACAAGTGTTAAGATATAACGTTTTTTTAAATATAAACAGATACAGTTCTATAAAAGTATTCAACATGATGTCAATATGATTTTAACTTAACTAAAGTGTAGAATTTGTGAAGTATTGTTTGTAGGTTTAGAGCGTGTAGTCTTTGGACCTTGGCTTTATACGATATCTGATAACTTTTTCACAGGATAGGCAAACTAGATTAGTCTTGGCAACATTTTTACATGAAAATATTTTTGGTGGGATTTATTTTGCTCAAACATCGCTCCGTTTATTTAAAACTTGTTTTTTTGTTGAAATTAGATATTTTTCGTGCAAAGAATTAGCCATGTTACTTTCTAGCCTTTCATCTATCTCCATACCAAATGTCACTTTTTCCGTTGCTCGGTTTTGACGTGAAAGTAGAACAAACATACACAGCTTAGCATTTATGATATTTAATATAAAGTATAAACATAATTCAATTTTAAAAGCGTAATTAACCGTTTTTCCGATAAACGGATCACACTCATAAGCACTCGGACGCCTTAATGGCCCTCAATCGATTTAACCATTGAAATGTTTAGACATTCGACATGCAGTCAATATTTTCAATAAATCGTATGAATTTACGTATGACACTGAAAAAGAAAATCCCTAGAAATTTAACCACTATACTAAAAAGTCGGTCTGAGTCAGTAAGGACAAGTTTAGGTTTATGACGTGGTGTATCTATCTCTCTTCTTCTCTTTACATAATTTCTTCGGCGCTGTATTAAGTTACGCGATAGAAAATAAAAACTGTAGCCTATTTTCAGCGTATGTAGGTTGCTTCGCTTTCGAAATGACAACTGTTCTAGAACGATGTTTACGACTGCAGTAACTTCGTCTCATAGTTTATTTCTTACTAGCATTTCCTTCGCTCCATCTGTATCGACTGGCCCCGTTAGAACAGTAGTTCCTGGCCCTGTTTGCGGAAATTGAGGGTTGTGGGTTCGATACTTATTTTAAACCAATTTTTAAGGTCCAGTATATGTGTTTGTTTTATGTCTGGATGTACAAATGACGTTAACTGAATACCATAATGCAAGCCCTGACTTTTTTGGGTTTAAGTAGCCGTGTGACAGTTGTCCTAAAACATTATATTATCATTAGTATCATTACACTCTATTGTCATTAATGAAATACTGTAAGAGTTCCCCAGAACGGGTGTAAGGTGTTAGTCAAGATCTCGATTTGATTTTAGCACTCAGCAATCCTTTGCAGAGCAATAAAGAAGAAATTGGAAATTCCATCCCTAAAGTCTAAAATAGGAGTACAATGATTGTATGGAATTGTCGTTTCGGAAATCCATTTGCGCGCGAACGAAAGCCAGCAAGGAATAAACGATACTCAAGTTGAAACTTTTCCGTCCATTACCGCGCAAACAACACACTCGTCAGCCCATGAAAAACAAATATATCGTTGGACATCAAACAGCTGACGTTTAAATATTTGCATCGGAATTGCGCTTTCATCGTATTACTAAGGGCGTGGTCACAAGTGATGACCCACGCTCCCAACTTTCACACTAAACTTTACGTATGTGTTATACCTGTAAGTCAAAAATATACTTTAGTCTCATAGCAAACTGTACTAGCATTACTCACTACTACATTAAAGTAATTGACCTTAATCTACGTCTCAATCTTCTTGAAAAATAGTTTCCTATGCTACAAATCTAAACAAATATCCGTCAAGTTAAGTAGCTAAAAACAGCTGGAACACTCTAGAATAAACGAGAACACTGAAATAAGAACGTAATTAGTGACTAAGTGCGTATCTTATAAAAATATCACGTGCTATTTCCACTTATGGCAATCTGATTCTAAATTAGGCAACCTTTGCTATGGTAACTTGATGGCTTATAAACATACATAATATACAGAGTTATAGAGATGTAAGGTTAAAGTAAGGTCAAATTTTCACACTTTAGTTCATTTATTATTGCAGTTGGAATTTCAAAAATACCGTCTCTATAAACACGGCAGGTATTTTTACAATTTACAACTGTGAACAGTCACGGAAAGTAAACAAAGTTCTCCTTTAAAAAACTCCAAGAATGAAAGTCTATTTGAGTAGCCCGTCTCCTCATACTTCGTGAAGCGGAAATAAATATACAGAGAATGCCATGAATATTTTGGGGACAGAAATATGGTGCAGTTAAGCGGCCACTTAAAATAGAAACAACGCACGGTCCACTGGTATATATAGGAAGAATATAAATAAAAGCTGTTGGGAGAGTCAAAAGTTATCAAAAGGTGTGAAGCGAGATGAATATAGAAGAAACACATGAGGTTTGTGAAACAGATATATTTGGCACAGTGCTGCCTATCCCGCTAGGGACCTGGCGTGATCGTAAAATAATTAAAGTAATGTTGCTGTTCCTACATTGGCAAAATAAAAGTTTTTCTTCTTTCTTCTGTTTCTTGAAAAGTCCAAATCTTTCGTCCAAAAATCTAAGCTAATACAAGATAATATACGAGTAACGATCAATAATGATCAATTGTGAAAGTTTACAACCTGATTAAGTAAGAAACAGACTGTCAGTTACTTTGGCATTTATAATTTTTTTTTGTCGGTTTTCCCTCTCTTATCTTTTATAGCGTTGCCTAATCAAAATTGCAATCACGTGCTTGCAATTTTTGGGAATATTCTAAAAAAAAAACGGAAACTGGAACGTTAAAATTTATTATATAGCCTCCGCCACGGACGACAACTTGGCTTTCGCACTGCCGTACGCAATTACGTTAAAAGATTTTTAAATTTGATTACCGAGATAAATTGAAAAAGATTAATCAAGTTTGAGACCGTCCTATCACGAAAGCATCACGTCCATTTCCTCTTTCGAGTCATTTTGTTATCTTCAAGGCTTTGTCGCCTTTTTAATTGAAGTGGTTTAGTTTAAAATACTGTTGACTTACTGAGGTTGTCTGCACTAAGCGGTTTTTGATTTTATTTTTATAACTTTGTGTTCAATATTACAGATTATAAATGCACGATAATTTGTTTATCAGTAAAGACATAACACAATTCATACATAAAATTAAAGCTTGAGATTATTCTCATAGGATTTACTGTTTCTGCTTAGCCATAGTAAACGTCACAAAAACTATAATTCGAAGCAACAAATATAAAAAAGTCTATTTACCTTTACTAGCAACTCTAAAATATACATACAAACACGCGTAAAATAATTGTGATATAAAAAATTCAAGTGCATGCCAGAATTCGTACCCCAGATCCTCGGAATGTAGGTACAATTCTACCCACTAGACAAGTGCTATATGCATGTGTTACAATAAGAGGTTTTAATGGCATTGTTTATGTAACTCCATTTAAAATCGCAATGTCATAACTCAGACAACAATTAACAAAAACATTTAATGAAGTATTTACGTATAATTTAGTATATATGAGTATTTTAGCTATTTATAGTACACATTAGTATACTTTATATTTCCACATTTAAACTACCAATATAGATAATTTCTTATAATAGAGTAATATACTTTCATAATTTATTAAGCACATTATTTGGGATACCCAGAGACGTAATATTTCCAGTGGCTACAAAATACTTCGTAACTATTATCACGAACTACATATAAAAATACATGAAAATTCGATGTAAATATTTATATTACCCACATTCAGTTGAATGTAGGTAGTCTGATAATATAATTAACTGCCTATCATTTCATATTTGGAAGACAGATTTTTAAGGAGCAGCGTTGTATTACAAAATTCATAGCTAAAACTTTTACCAATATACATCGAGGCAGACTCACCTGTGCGCCCTTATCAACGTTGTCCGGCATTGTTTGTATGTAAAACAATATTATAAATGTATACTCGTGAAAATGTAGGGACGCGCGGCCGCGAGCGAGGCAGCTGAGAAATGCGTCGGGAACTCGGGAACTCGGGAATCGGGAGAGACGAGGCTCGCTTCGGGATCGTTCGTGGTTCACGGGACGGGGGCGACACGATCTGCGACTACCGCGATACGATCAGTCTAATACGATATCGTTACGATATAATTGATGCTGTACTTGTCTTTGGTTAACTTAATACAAATAATATTATACAGCTTTCCAGCTTTCTGAACCACAATTTGGTATTAAGTAAATAGCCACGTGAGACAGAATTATCGCTACATAAAAATAAAAATGTGTCTATATGTGATTTAAAAGTAAGTGCAGTGTTTTGGACGTAAATTATTAAAATATCAACTCATATTCAACTACTAATACGTTACATAAGCTTTGATCTGTCTGTCTGGATATTCGGAGTGGTCTTTAGAACGGCTAAGACGATTTTGATATGACTTTTATTGATCGACAGCACTTTACAGGGCTACATATAGGGTATTCTTTATTACGGATCGCATAGTAACGAATCTCGCATGAAAGATAAGTATGTAAATAATAATATCCTTTATTGTACATACAGCTAAATTAAAAAATATCTTTTTTTTCCAAAATCCACACAGACGAAGCCATTCATGAGGTACACATTACAGGTTGTAACAGGTTTTGTTTTGTAAGAATTTAGCGTGATTTTTTTCTCAGACTAAATAATAATGATGGTAGTTTCGGGGCGTAAATGAAGTTGCCAGCTGTCTAACTTGCCGTTTCCGACAGAATTTAGTTAGACAGGAATTATGTTAGAGAAAAGTTAGCGCTGCCGCACACTAGCCCGCGTTAGACATCCATCACCCACCCATCAATAGAAACAGATTAAAAGGTGTGTGGAATATATCGTAAAATATTACAATACCATAAAAGCCAGACAGAAGAAATAAGTGCTAATCGCACAATAATTTTCTCCTAGGTTTTGAATTCATGTCCCACGATTTAGGGGTCAAGGTCTGTAATCACAAAACTACGGGGTAACTCAATATAAATTATGCTAGGTAGAATCACCTGGCTGGCGGAATAATAGACAAACAGTAGAGGGGGGTTGGTGGTACCCGCGATTTTAATTGCCTCTTTGACTTTCTAAGTAAATAATCATCAAAAACATTATTTCCCTATTTCCCTTGAGCCCGCCGACCTTAATCATTAAACCCAATTTACAACTCAATCGCTACCCTGACTAATGACTTTGGCAACGATGCAGGTCAGATACTCGTAAAATTGTAATGTAGTCTTGGTAACTATAAAGAAATGTACATGATTTATTTATGTAGAATAACTTTAATTCTATAAAAGAATTTCTATTTGATACCCTAATTCCTGCAACAAACCTTATGTTACATGGCAAGAAAAACTTCAAACTACCCAATCAACAGTGCAAATTCTTAAAACTTAATATTGATAAGATGAATGGCTACGCACGCCATCTTTATTTTCCATAGAGAACTTGCAAGTACAGTTTAAAAATATTTTGGCTCCGAGAATTTAGTTCCGCAATTTTCCGCTAGCCGGCGCCACTGCTTACTTCCAAGAAAATTCGTTGCTAAATGCCTTGGCGCCACTGTTGTTCTGTCACAGGCGAAAATAAATAATGGACAACTGATTTTTTTGCATTATCTTACTACGAGCGAAAATAATGGGTTGAAGTCGAGAATATTCCACAAAAATACAATTTTGTTTTGAAAAGATACGTGGTTTTTATTCCACGCGTACTAAGATATTTTTGTACATTTATATAGGTTTTATGACGTATAATCATTTTTATTACAATTGAAATTCGTCATACAGCTTTATTTTTCTACTATCCAACTTAGCTTTCAAGGATAAAGGATAGTGATGTCAGAATTAATCAGCTATTCTATTTGAGCTTTAATACGCATCACCACGTACCTACTCGTATTTTGGAAGTATTTCAAAGCCGACTATAATGCGACACGATTCACTAATTTTCCAACGTAATAAATATTAACAGAACGCATCATAAAAATATTCACGTAGCTTTTTTATTGTACGCATGTTAAACTGTAACGCTTTAGTCGTGTAACGCGCTGGTTCCTTAAATATTTGATTTTTTTATGTTCATGCGTAAATACATCTAATGTGCGTGGGACTTTACGAGCATGAACTTGTATTTTTTACGTTCATGTAATAAAATAACGTTTTTTTTTTAATCTGTCGATAAAATGAGTTGTAATTTAAAAAAAATACACACTTCTAGTACAAAAAAAATATTTACAGAACATGTTATTACATTTATTATAATTTAAGGACAAATATGAGATAAATTAATTGTTATTAAATATAAAATATGTACAAAAATAAATATAGTACTGTATATAATAACTTCTTGACATACGAGTACATTGCGCATTTCAAACTAGTATTTTGCTAAAATGCAATTGAACAAAGTAGCGGATACGTTTTGGACGAAATAAATAGACAAATTGTCTGTCTTGGTCACAATCGCTAGATGATGCTCTATTTGAAATGCTGCGTACGATCCCCGTAGGGTAGGCTTACATGCTGCGAAACAAAACATTCCGCTTACCTTTATTATCTACGCTGCAACACATAAAACGGCTACCTCTTTTTTATTGTACAAGCTTGTCTGTGACTAGGAGCGCATCTGATGAAGGGATTAATGAATGGATGGATGGATGAATGGATGAATGAAGGACCGAATGAATGGTGAAAGGATGAGGTGCAGTCTAAGATATGACAGGCTTAAAGAAAGTTACCTACTCACTCTTGCTTGAATAATCCCAAGTATTAAGTATCATTTAAGTAGCTCAAGTAGCCTTATTCCGACCCTTAAATTGATCTGTCGCTCACTGTTCTGTTAGCTGCTCACTGCTAAATATAATATAACAAAACAATTTGCTTACAAGCTATGGAAATGTATGCCGAACGTCGTAGGAAGAGCAACGCCTGGTGTGCCTATCGTCTATCATCGCTTTCTTAAAAACAGAGCTATAAAGTTATTTTTCAGTTTTCATTTGTTTAAAATTAATAAAAAATGCTTTGCTCTGTTTACATTGCTGTTGATGGAAAGATCAATTGTTGTGAAGTTTATTGAGGCATTCTTATTCAGAGCGCCCGAAATTGAGGTAGCAATTTGAACAGGAAAAGAATGTGCTTACATTTATAACTCTGTATCAAATTTGATATTAGCTTCAGATTTTATCCCAATTTAACTTTATATTTATAGCTGATACAAATGGGACTTGGCGAACAGTTACGAGGTTACAAAAATTTGTCAGTACCATCCATCGTCATGTAAACCAAGCATTTTACAATTGAGTTATAAATAAAACCAATTTGCAACAATAGAGTAATAGCATTTTTATGAGGTAATGGCGTGGGTGTGTCATATTTACTGGCTATATTTAGATAACAACTTTGTTTACGCGCGTGATTTAGTGCGCAATGCCTTAAGTTCATTAATACCCTGCGGTGACGATTTTTTGGTAACTACAATACTTATTTTTGCAATAGAGAGTTACGTGGGTTAAAAAATATCATTCAAAATAACGGTAAAGGAAGACATTTTAATGAAATCAGCACATATGAGAGTATGTTATAAAGTATGCGATGCTACCTGAGGTGTTGAAAGTCTATTACCAATTCACACTTAGACAGCGTAGACAACGGCATTAATCCTTAGTAAAAAAATATTACAACTGAACATACAAAAACATAATATACCAAGGAGTAACAAAAATAGCAACAGACGTCAGTGAAATAAACTCAGGTAAGGCAATTTAAGTAAATCAAAATATGATATGATGATAAATCACTTTAAAAATGTACATATATCAAAAGTCACAGAGCAAAATCTCTATTTCTGTATCTTCAGTATTAAAATAGTAGGGCACAAAAAATCGCTCGCGGGCACGTGCGAGTGTTGTCGTAAATTTCACAATGTAACATCAGCCGTAACTTATGTAGACCTGTTATTTTTTCACACAACCCATTATTTGCCTTGAAACGTATAAACTATGGAGAGCCAATGATGGATCGCTTAGCCTTCAGAAGTGAGTAAATATCAGATGGAATTTCGTAAATCGTTCGTCGATTTCGTTGATTCCTTTGTGGTTCGATACTTTGCACCTTTGTAGCTATCATAATTCATATCGACATTCCGTTAGGGATCTGACGTGACGTTATGTATGTATGTATAATTTATATCATAAATTATCCAAATGACAATTCCTTTGAATCCAATGAAATCCAATCCAATCCAATCCAATGAAAATTCCTTTTACTTATGCATCGAGTGATATTATATAATTTTGACAAACACTTATAACTATTTAAAAAACGGTGCCAGGATAGAACCTCTGACCGCCCAACTGAGAGACTGATATACAAAGCATTGAGAACCATAAAACAGCATTTTTTATATTCATTTTCCAAGAAGAAAATAGTTTTTAAACCGATGTCACGTAACGCCACTGCGCGCTCATGAGCAAAGCAGTTAGTTGCCAAATGTTTAGAGCATTTGAAAATCGCGGCGAAAAATGACGCGATAAACAAAAGCAAAATTACTGGGGCTATTTTTAAAACGATCAAATCGATTTGTTATTAAGAACATGCGTATACTGCATATGAAGGTCAAAAGTACACTCAAAATAAATGGTCACCCCAAAAATGTATTGAAATATTCGTTTTGGTTTCCGAGGAGTATGCAGTATAGTCTCGAAAGGAACATAAATTAGTAATTTTAATTATTCGTAATTGATTTTAATACTTCCTCCTCTGTTAAAATTCACGACCTGGTTTCACTTAGACTCTAAGTCTTAGAGCGTCTTCAATTTGAACACAACTGGTGCGAATGTCTGTTAGTATGGTGGTAAGAGAACCTGTGCTAATATGGGGGTCGTGGGTTCGATTCCCATCTAAAAACCAGGACTTATGTAAGCACACTTGTTTTGTCTCAGCTGTCAGGATCTGAACATATTAAGGAAAGAGGTAAATTTTGCATCGGATTCAATAATAAATATAACAATTACTCCGGTACCCCGTATGTGAAGTTCGGAAGCCAGGTCGTCGGTTGGAGGGTTATTTTCGTTTCTGGCAAATACATTTTTATACATCTTTGTTTACTAACGCTATAGAGCACGAAGCGAACAGAAGTTGCCAATAATATATCCTCCATCTACACTTATAGTTGAAGTGATTAATATTTTAGGGTTTTGGTATTTTCAGGTTAAAATAATAAATATCGATTGCTTTTATACGAGTAAGTCTATAGGTAATTTGAAGAGCTGGCAGCCCTAATTCGGATAAAAATGCAAGCCATATGCAACGTTACAGGTCACCTGATGCGGTCAGTGATTTGATGGTTGACCGGCAGTGTCGAAAAATATGTTAATTCAATGCCGATTTACCACCACCACCACCACCACATTCTTAAGAAATTTATAGGAGTTTCAGCAGTTCCACAACAAATAACAGTAATTTTCTCATTCTCCTTTAGAAACTACGACAAATAAAAACCACAAAGACTAGATAGTGTCTTTTTTTCATTACCAGACACGTGTATACGGCCATAATGAGTTTTAGGGCATATAGGTATAGGATTGGCTGACTTCAAACAGTGTTCGCGATAGCATATTGTCAATTAGTCGCACCTGGAAAACATCTTAGTTCATCGTTCAGATCTCGACGTAGCAGACAATGAAATCGAGCAATACGGCAACATTGCAAATTTAATGTCTCCTGTTTTAACAGATATGTACCTGATAGTTTTTCCGGTCAGTTTTTTGTTCTCGGCTACCAAAGCTTGAGGGTATGGCCAAACCAATGACCGACTCCCATACATATATATGACTTTCATGGACCGTTTACTTTATTTATGCAATATTTGAGAGAAATGGAAGAAAAGCAGTATAATTGTTATAGGAGATTTCACATATACATTCTGTCTATAGCTAAATGAGATTTTTTTCAAGGTAACTGATAATAAAATAAGGAAACAACTGATACTTCTGCACTGTAACTGCAAACCAAATAGTAGTGGGAGCATTTTTTTAAATTTATTGACACATACAATATCTTTCACATCATTCGGCCGCGCGTCACGTCGGACCCTGAAGTTCTATATCGGTTGCGCCAAGACGCAAGTGACCGTTTCGTTGATTTATTTGAGCGCCATTATGCTGGGTATACGTGTTAACAATCGTTTCTATTTTAATGTACGCTTAACGTCAGTTCAAGAACCCGAGACGTGGCGCGTTGAGGACGGTACGAAGTACCTACAATGTGTTATGCACGAGCTGAGATTTCGAATGCTAATCATATGCAAGTCGATCTGATTATCGTTTTATTTGTCGTGCAAAACGGGTGCAACTAAATTACATCCGATTTCCACTGTGTTCAACCTAATGCAGTTAAGAATAATGATTAATCATCCATTTACTGGATTTCCAAAGTATCCTTTAACATGACTTATGCAATAAGATCACAAGACTTCAAATTTCAAATACAAGTATGATTACTTATTTCAAAAGCTTAGGTTGGAAGAATAAAAAACAGTTCTACAAAGGCGATATTAATGGATTCAGAGTACCATTTTCCTATCTTGACCAAATAGGCCAGAAGCCGGCTGATGGTTAAGAAGTCTCTGAAACGGCGACTATGGATGAAGACTGATGTAGAGGAAGGATATTAATGTGCACTCGGTGATCCTGCCTATCCTGTGGAAAGCAGCTTGGCGGTACAATTATTAAACGTATAGCTACCGAAATGCCAAGTGATTTATAAGTGCACGTGACTCTTTTTAACGAATTTCCGCTCCATTAACGTTACGAAATGGGAAAGTATTGGCAACGTGTCTCGCCACTGTTGCCAGCTGTCTGTGAAGAATTATGTGCACTTCCGAGCCATTCAATCTTGTTAACTACCCAAGAACATTTAAAAACAGCTTACACCAATTAGGTATATAATTTAAACCACGAAATATTGACATTGAAATCGAATTTAACAAACCGCTTTCGAAAGAGAAATAAGAATAACCTTATTTTCTTTCTACATACGACTTATTCTTATTCCTTATTACGACTCTATTCGAATTACGATTACGACCATGATACTCCATATTTATGAATGAGCATAATACAGCTTGTAGCAATGTATAATTATAATGGATGTTAAGTATTAAAGTTATCAAGTATTGGCTCTGGTTATAGGACCTCTTCGTCACCCTCTTCTGAAATAATTTGTCAAAAGTAAACGAGAGAAGTACAAATTGAAAATTCTCTTAACCGTGTGTTTAATCATAAATCGAAGCGAAACCCTTTGCGTGACACAGAAGAACATCAAGAGTCAAAAGACATTTTGCTGCTTCGCTCAAACCACAGCTTGGAAATTTTGTGCAAGTGTTCTTAGTCTTCCTAATTTTTCTGAACGTGTAATGGACTTGCGTTTCACTGCGCTGGTATGCGATAGTAAGTGAAATGCAATTAAGATTACGATGTCCTTACGCCAGCGATACTGGGTCGATTTAGTAAACCACACCGTCGACACGTTGACTACGAACATATTTTTACAGCTAACCCCACGAAGTTAGTCGTGAAACAAAGGCGGTGGAATTCGATGCAGCTGCAGGTGATCGGTCTATTCTCGATATAGCTTAGCATAAACTTGGCAATAAACTGTTTAGTCTGTGGCCCAATATTTGGGTTAAACACCGTTGGCACACCAGCTCGACAGCCATCGAGACCGCAGCACGAACATTAGTTTTATATAGCCAGTCACTACCCCGTTTGTACACGTATTGAGGAATCAAGGGTTCTTCTATAAACACCGTGACGGGTTTCTGAACGTACCCTTTAAAGTAATTGGTTCATGGTCTCACTTTCAATCGCGTGAGCTGGCAGCGAAGCGCAAGCAATGGCCAGAAAAAAAGTCCTTTTTGAATTCTGTAGTGAGCTCTCAATAAACAGTACGTACATATTTCTACAAGAAATTTAAATACCATCCAGGTTTTCATTAGTTTGCAATCTAGAGACGCGTGAAGACGCGAAGGCGATTACCCATAATTTCATCCTCTTCTACAATAATTGGAGGGTTGATTTTATTAAGAGTATACTGAGTCAATCATGTTTATTTCCAAAGTTCGAGCAACGACATACGAGTACATACCTTTCAATAAAATTACATTGACAATCTTGACACGAATAACAAACAGACAGAAAGACATACAAGAATGATTCTTCGCTTTCATAAATGCATACAATAAAAAATACTATATTATACGATGGACGAACTATAAGTTAAGAAGTGATCTTTAGATGTACAAGTATGCATGTACATATTTCTGATCAATAATGTGGATGAAGTAGGTACCTACAAAAAATGCAGGAATATCGCAATGAACATTAACAATCCATGTTTTCGTCTGTCACTCATGATCAAAATGACCGTTGTTTAAATTGCACTGTCCGACATTTTCTAAAATACGATTATTAATAGGAAAGAACAAACAACTTTTAATGGACCGTGGGCAAACACGCCACTAGTTTGAGCCGTTGTGTATGAGATAGTATATAAATTTGCTTATGCATTAATATACTATTACGACATAATCAGAGAATGTTGTAGATGAAATAAAATAGAAAGATAGATTCTATTCTGAGTTACACACATGCATACATACATAACCATCACGCCAGGTCCCTAACGGGGAAGGTAGAAAGCACCGAGTGCCAAATATCTCCGTCCTTACAAACCTGTCGTGCTTCATCCACATCCATCACTCTCTTCATGCATACGCGCATTATTTTATACTATTATACTATTCTGACTTGCACTGGAAACACATAGCAGTTTATATTTCATGGGTGACCTGTGAAATATAAACTGCTGTGTCACATTAAAGCATGCACCAGGATTATCATATGTGCTGTCACAATTATATTATGTTGTAATAACATCACACAGGTGTCTAAATTATATTACGGGACAACTAAACTAATTCCGAAACAGGCGGAACCAGCCAAACGGCTGATAAATGTGTACAAAAATATGTTTATATGCTAGATATATCTAGGTAACACTAATGTTCACCAGTCCACAGTGAAAAATGTCAATAAAGACTTAGAGCAGATTTCTATTGAACACAAACGAATTCAACAAACTGAAACTTCGCAAATGGCCACAGTACTTGCGAAATCTCCAGATCAATCAATACTTATAAAATATTTCAATGCATGTACTTATTTTTGTGTTTGTATGGAATTAACGTTTTCTTTATATCATTGAAATGTAATTTTTGTCGTTAATACATCATTGTTCCAATGGAGAATATGGTAAAATCGGAAACCTTAGAGCGTGCCGGCTTATTGAACGGTTGACGGCACCGTCTAATACATCCAATTACGAGCGAAAACAAGGTTTCGAGGCGGGTCAGGCCGTATAGCGACGCGTTTCGACGGTATGTATAACATGTCCTACTCTAGGCAGGCTTTGGACAAAATGCTCCTCTCCAAATCAGAAGGATTAAGACTTAGTACATTGTGCGTGAATCAAACCAATGCAACAGTGGTGATCAATGGACAACTGGTTAAATACCTTTGTTAAAGTGTAAGCAGAGACAAAAAAATATTGTAGAATTGACAGAAAAAAACATTTGGAATTTTCACATTTTCGAAAAACACAGATCAGTTCTTTCATACTAGCGGTAAAATGTCAAATACTCTAACTTCGTTTATTTGACATTATCCTAGAAGACAATAGCATGTTTTTATTCACATATTACAAAAAACCTTATGTCATACTACTCACATTAAAAAGTGAGAAATAAAATTATAATAAAACGTTCGTAACCTTGACGTGGTGATAGATTGAAATGTATCTGTCAAATTGCGCCAAGTCATTTACAGCGGAAGGCCACTCCTAGTTACATCTATCAAAACACATAAGATTACGTAGATGTCAAGGATTTTACTAATATACACAAATACTTTTAGTTTTTGTCATTAGTTTCTTCTGAGTGAAATCCGAGAAACGCTAGTGTGAAAGAGCTTGAAAATCAACATTTAAAAAGAATATTGTTAAGAGCCAAAAAATTAGGTACCAGAGCGTTACTAGCACAGCATACGTGGATCTACATACAATAGGTACCTGATTACAGCATTTTCTCGGGCAGGGTACCAAATGGTAAATGTGGCTCACCGGGGACAGCGGCAGCGGTATGCTCGAGGACCTGAGCATGCTCAGTTTGCGTCGCTGCTCGGCGCTGAGCGACGCTCGGCGACTCCTGTCGAGTCCATAGGAGGAGGTGTCAGCGGCGTCCACGCTCAAGCCCCGAACGAGCGACGGACGAAACATTCTTTCCGATGCGGGTTAGTTGTGGGTCGAAATTTGACGGATTAGTATCACGGTATCGGTGGCGAGGCGATGGTCATGGACGCGCTGAGGCCCTGCAGAGACATTGGTGGACGGAGTTACGGATATCAACAGTTCAACGTGGTCTATTACTTCCGTTACATATTGAACCTGCTTTCCTTCCCTAACGCTGTATAGTATTGCTTCTTAGCGATAACACTGCCTTTTATAGTATATGTATACTAGTATATACCTTTTATACTATATATAGTAGGCACCATTTATCTTATACTGTATACTACCAATACTTTTGTAACAGAACTTTCATCCTACAAGTGCTACTTTGAATTACGACCATGGGGTTCTTCAAAGGTGTCAATAGTTGTTCTGGTAATGGTACGTTCAGACTACGACAGAAATTGTGACATAAGTGTCAGACATTAATGTCTGTACTTTTTACACTTATAC
>DWQT01000617.1:0-21038 GCA_018244895.1 Myscelus amystis hages | reverse complement strand
AGATATTCCTTTTATATTCCAAGATACGAGTGATCGTACCTATAATTGACAATATTGATAACTTCTTAGAGGAATTTGTTATAAAATCAATAGGGATTTTTTATCATTTTGTCTGTTAATATTACTTATTTTATGAGTTTTAATGAGAACCACATCCACATGCCGCCATGTTGCCCTAATACACTGGAGAAAAATGAAACGATTTGCACTGCTCTGTCTACGTACAAACTTACAACGGGAGGAATCGCAACATGGTTTCGTCTATTTTGTATAGAGGAGTCAATAAACGCAACATTTATGGAGGATCCACGTGTAAGCTCCGACCGCGGCCTTCAGAGGCGTGTGCCGATGGAAACAGCTGCACGGTTCCACCTCGGGGAGCACTTATGAAATGCTATCCGGTAAGATTCACTATAAAAAAGGAAAAATATTTCACGTGACGACATCGCCGCCAGAGACGCGTCTTGAGATAAGCGGCGCTTTTATTGTTGTAATCATTGTCTTAGAGACCGCTCCAGCACGCTTCAAAGTGGGAATATGGAACAATGGTTAATTAATTTGCCCGTAGCTCTTAAACCGTTTTGAAGGACTTCGATAAATCATAACAACTGTTAACTAATTTTAACATTCGAGACCGACTAAGGGTAAGTAATTTCTAAAGCGTTCGTTCGTTATTCTTGTGGTGATTTGTGATTAATTTATCCCTATATTGAATTCTTTTGGTATTGGCACTCACATACTCACTTTGCGGTCATATTAAGCGTACAAAAGTAATGAATAGCTTTATTTGGGACACGGCTGTAACAATTACGGCCGTGTTACGTTAAGTGGAAATGCTCGTAAACGGCCCGCAATCGGAGCTGCATTACGTCCGCGTCGAAAGCCTAGAAGTGAACACGGCTTAACACAAACACGTTCAAGCTGTATCACAAAGTTTAACATATCATCTGCACTCGGATAACTCGGCTACAGGCGCTTACATCGTGCGAGTCGGAGTGGCAACTTCCGACGCCGGGCACTCGCGAATGCGTAATGCAATATTCTTATTCATGAGATATTTATTGGGGCGATCTTGTGCACCTCGTGACTATTGCTCGCCTGCTGTGTTTAATGACATCATATAAATGTAAAGTACATATTATAAACCTTGCACGGCCGGCTCGTGAATGAGTATCTTTCTCAATTAAATAGAATTATAGGAAAATTGAAATGTAAATTTTTCGTAGCACGAACGTTAAAGTAAGATTAAATATGATCAATCATTTCGTGTTTGAATTCGCTCGGAATTGTACAATGCAAAGTTAAATGGAATAATATTCGCTGGCAGGGCCGAGTGTGACCCGTGTAGGTACGGCAAGCGCACTCCGTTGCGTTATCATTCTAAATTCGCTCGTACGACGCTCCGGGGCTCCGTGGTCCGAATGCGCTTAATGTTATAATGTTCTCGAACATTCTCCTCTGGTTACAAGCCGTCTGACACACCACTGCCACATCCATTATATATTATGTACGTGAACATCGGAAATTGTCCTTGTACCTTTATATATTTTATTACGAAAGGGAGAAAGAATTTTTAGCAATTGCAGTAAGAAATTGTTAGAGAATAAAATTTTGAATGAAATTGTTATTTTTATAGCGTCACATATAATTTGTTTCGCACGTAAACACACTCACGTACATGTACAATTCACATACACAGGGAATGTGTGTATACCACACATACGCAAGGAATGTAATACGAGTATATGTCCCCAAAGTTATATGAAGCGAACTCGAGTTCATTTATAATTCCGTTTTATCTATTAGACGACCGTTTGAAGTTACATTATACCTCGCCTTCCCCGTCTCCGCCAAAGCAGGAAATTGACAACGATGTCGATTCAATCAGATCTTTGGCTAAGTGTTTGCTTGTCACTAATACTTGTGACAGTTGTACCTTGAAGTCATTAAGGAGTATATTTGAGTTAAGAACAAGTGATGGAAGGGGTGAATAAACTATCGGAAAGAAATAGTTATGTATATATTAGCTTAGAGCACGATCGTTCTGATATAGACAGGTGCATTCAACAGGTGGCATTTTTATAGTTATCATTCATAGACTGTTCACCTCTCCGAAAACGTTTATACTTACTCTCAAAACATATAATGTAGGTAATACATAAATGTGAATTCGTTTTTAATTCAAACGGATAAACTTAATAGCGTTAGCAGTAAAGTGCTTAAAATTTATTAAATTTCGTACCATTTCCATCCAACTTCTTAATGTGCCACATTTTGCATGTGTATACACTTATTAAGTATTTACATACAGTAGTAGAAATAAGAGATTAAGAAAAAGTAGTAGCAGAGAGAAATTAAAGTTGCATAACTTTCGTTTTAAATGAAACATTTTTAAAAGATATCATTTAACTGTTCATGGACTACCTATAACTCATACGATCCGTGCGTGGACAGCCGATCCTCGCTCCAGCGGTAATGCGTCTGTCAGGATGCACCACAGTGAAGTTTGCCATATTCGCAAAGTAATCGCCCTCAACTGATCAGTACCAATAATATCCCGCCGTCTGAAACCCGAGCCTCCGTCCCTGCGCGGTGTCGTCGTGTGGTTCCGATGTTACTTTGCGAATTTTCCGCCCGCTTTGTTGCCTTATGCACCGTTCAAGCTCGCGCTCCCCCGCCCGTGGGCCGGAATGCAGTGAACAACTTATTCACCGTGTCTATGATTGTGAATAGTTTCCAACGTTTCGTTTCATTAAATGCCTCCTCGAAATCCGATAAATTTAAGATTCACTCTTACTTGCCCCAGCAACGACAAATGGCGTTCTAATGAAGGTTGGTTGAGAAACAAACATAAACATTAACATACTCAAAGTTATGCTAAACGCTGTTTAAAAACAGAAATACCGCCAGACACACGTGGAGTACGCTTCATGTGGGACCGTTCCTTAAGCCTGCGCACTTGAATAGTTCTAGAGTTGAACAGCCTTTAGCGATCCCTTTCATCTGTTGATCTGTGAAGAGGAGCGGCCATTAAAACTTGTGCAAGTGTGCGCAGAAAAGCTGCAGCGTAACCGGGAGCTTTCTCATACGTATAATAGCGGAACGACGCGTATGGGGAAACTTCTTTGCATCGACAATTTTCGGATGAGAGGGCACTCACTTTACAATATTAATAACCATACAATATGTCTACATTCTATAGAAAATACAAGCATTTAAACAATATTTACTGTTATACGTTATTGTTTTAATCATTCGTATTGTAATTGTACTATTGTAAGTGGAGACATCAAAAGTTAAAATCGCTTCGGAAGCAAACAGCCGTAGTGTTTTCCACTTAACCTTTGGACACGAACGCACTTCACATAATACGACATCGGCCATAACGAGTCCGTCCCATATACGGCTCGGGCGGTCCCATTATGGCGCCACAATGACCCACTCGAGCGCGCCGGCTCCGACCCCGGCCCTATAATGAGCTCGAATAAATCGCAATAACCACTCGGCTCTTGCGCGCTAATTATTTATTTGTATACGAATAATTGGTTCCCTTTGTTATAAGAGTTCGTGATTTTGTTCGAACGCTCGAACCGCCCTCGCTTGATTGGCGTCTCCGCTTACCCCGCTGCTTTCGACGTTTGTTTAACATTAATGTTGTTGAAACTTAGCGTAAAGTGTACTAAAGGGTTTATCTCGAAATAAAAGCATCAATACGAATGTATGCTCGTACTGATACAAATAAGTGGACTGAACGTTTTAAATAAGATTTAGTGAGCAATTTTATGAAATGCCAAATCTAATTACCGGGATCGAGACTTGTGTAAAATTTTGTGGTTCAGATGTTTGACGATATGCGGTGCAATGTTCAGTGGTGGACATGACAATTGATACGATGATAGAAATGCTATATTCTGTATTACATCAACCTCTTTATTAAATTTTCATGACTGAATTTCATTTAACGTTCCGCGGAGCGGGCGGAAGCGTCTATTACATAAATAATGTAATTGCCACTTTTTTCCTGTTAATAATTCAAAAAGCAATCTATTAACGTACACTGAGATGACCCGTAACTTTATACCGTTACGTATAGATGTTTCAAAAACCAAATGCTACTTACGATGTAGGTACCTACGAATGACGGATAGTCGTGGCCCGTTGTCCATACCACACCCTCTTCATTCATTTGAGGGTAAGTACGAAATGTCCGTAGATGTTCGAATTATTTATGGCGAATTTGTCATTTCCATGTTATCATAATACATTCTGATTAAAGTGATATTTGGAAAAAGTTAGTAATTCAACCAATTCAGGTAGCATTTTCAAATCCTTAGCAAATTATCGCTTATGTAAACTGACTTAACTTTTTAATTATACCGCTCACTTTATGTGTACCCGTAGGTATTATGTACGGGGTGTACAAATCGCAGTAAATACTTTAAATCATTCAGTGTCGCCCGCCCCTGAGCCCGCACCCCACCGATACGCTCCCCAACCGCAGGGGTCTGCAGCATCCCTTCTCATCGTTTGCGAACTATCGCTTACGTTCCATGTCACCCTGGTACTTTTATTGCATATTCATGCCAGCTCGTGTTTTCGCAAACCAAACTTCGGATTTTTTATACCTACTTGCAGCTTAAATTGCTCCCCACACGCCCCATTAAAACCACATGTATTAAATTGAATATTGTCCTAGAAATTGTTACGAATATAATTCGCTATAGAATCGTGAAATTGCAATTTTTATCTTAATTAGCACACTTACTTACAAAGTGTGAATTGAAATCCCTTAACTTTACTGTTCGATGGTCGAAGTTTGTTAACATATTCACAGTTGAAGAATCTTTTAGATAAATCATAAATATGAAACACTCTCTTGAGGTCTCTGCATTCCTGGTAGCGGCACTTGGCGAGATAACTCGTTGATGGGATCACAAAAAGATTTTTTGTATTCGATATAGGCAATGTGTGGTGTTGTTTGCATTTGAATTAATTATCATCACGCTGAATGATCTAATGGAATATCTAATCGCCAGTACCAGGAGCTCATGGCCGAGCAGGAAATAAAAGGTGTCAAGAAACGTTTTAATAACAAACCGAGGGGATATAAAAAGGGTCTCACAATAGGACACCCTTGCCGACCTCTCGTTAAATAATATCGTAGGTAGCTGTTTTATTTAGCTAACAATTCACATACTAAAGGGAATTCATAAAAGTTTCGAGAGCTTTCCGTAAGGATTAAATATTCACTTTTCGACTTCCATTGTGCGTTATTCTGTTGGTACTCCTATTGTGTGTAATTCTATTTTATGACCCATTATAAGTAAGTACTTTACCTTTTCAAGTGCACGCTTTTCTATTCTATCGGGAATAAGTGCTCGATGTACGTTGCAAACTTCTTACAATCAGCTTGGCTCTCGCAAAACTGTTTGTAAGGTCTAGATTGAGCAATTTGTGAGTGCGTCACGTCTGCACTCGATTTTACGACCGGTCCGTCTCGACGCGTGCGACTAATGTCTTCAGCGAGCGCGCCTCTTGGTGCTGACTTGCGCCTTTAAGCGAATTTGTTGTATTTGGTTTACTGGCTTGTAATCGATTCGAGTTAGTTCCACGATCCATATGATTATCATCGTAATATTAGGTGTCAATCGATCGTATCACCCTGACGTGCCCACATAACATGTCCTGAAATTTACACTGCCTAGTTTTACTTAGTCCTGCCATCTAGCGTCCTAGTCCCTACTTCGAAACTTGCGCGGATCGGCCTCCGTCAGCCTACAATCACACGGTACGTTGTTGCTAGA
Source organism: Myscelus amystis hages (assembly GCA_018244895.1). Lineage (NCBI taxonomy): Eukaryota > Metazoa > Arthropoda > Insecta > Lepidoptera > Hesperiidae > Myscelus > Myscelus amystis. The sequence continues at coordinate 15,234 of DWQT01000617.1, read as the reverse complement.
TATAAATTCGAATATTATTTTGAAATGGCTCGCCACATTGTGACCACAGTTAATCGCCGTATGTAATGAGCACAGGTTCACGCGAATTAAATACACAGTCCGGCAAAATGGCGCCGGCCCGCGTGTAATCCGCGAGATTAACGGAGCTAGAACGCCGCTCACATACGTATATTTACATCTATGTATCAGGGATGAAATTGTATATTTATAACGATAATTACAAGGAACCGAGGCTTTCACTCTATTTTAATTCTTAATGAAATGTCCTACTTTCTTCCTTTGAAAGCAACCGAGTCAGAAGTATGTTACTATCATTTACTTAATATTATATTTTATTAGATTAGTTTCATAGTACGAATTACGAAATGTAATTTCGTCGCATTTTAATATGAGCACAGTGATATTTAGCCGGCGGCGGCGTCTCGCTGCAATTACACCGCGTATCAGACAGAAGCGGACTCGCCTTCACGAACACAGCGGAGCGGCTTCAAAGAAGGACGTGGTTAAGATGGCTGAGATTTTTCTTCAACAAATATTCATAATCGTTTAATAGTTATTACTGTATAAATACATATAGTAAGATATTTGCGTAAGGCCAATTGCACGTCATATTTTTGTATCCGTAGTTACTTCATTGAACGGTTTGTATCGATCTCGTAGACGCTATGCAGACAGAGTGGGAAACGCGAAACCGCCGAGCCCCGCGCCGCCCTCCACGCCGCGCCGGCCAGATACTTCTGCTCGAATAAAGACGGCGCCAGCCCGTTAATTTCATGGTTGCACAGCTCCGGCTGGCTCTTTTAATGCTTTAATTTGGAACCGGACGCCATTAAATTAAGCAAACGAGTGCAAACTAGGCATTTCATTTGTACAGCTCGGCTTGAAGCTCGGCTCTGGTGAGATATGTTAGCGTTTTTCAGAATTGAAAATTATTCTTTTATACGGAAACTTCGTGCGTTATCTTTTTGTTTTCTTTCAGAACTGAATATTATTTTTTGAAGGATAAGTTAGTTCCTGCGGCGAGTACAGAGATAATTTATTGAATATTAATGGAGCGTTAATCATATCTATGTATATGTAGGTTTTAGCGTATAAATGATTTTTTATCATCATCAAAAAGGAGTCAAGGATTGATTATAGCTCTATTCATAACCACAATTAATCGTCTCAACGATTTAATCTTCGTAGTTAGTCTATTTATTAACTATTTTTGTCAAATCACCTCGGACACTAGCCGTCAGATCGCAACAACACCATTAGCCCATAGCCGGATCCGTTCGGATATAGCCGGCGGCGATAACCGGGCGCCAAATCGAATTACCGGCCACCTCGCTGCTAGGGTTGCCACTTCATGAAATTAAATAACCGTGATCTATCCAGAAAACCGTGTATAGATTACAATGTTCAAAACACCCCAATGTTAAGCAACGTTCTATCTATGAATCAATGTTTCAAAATACTTTTATTACATACCTACGAGCATCAATAACGGTTGGTCCAGTAAGAGAAACTTTATTTCGCTTTCGCGAGGAGACGATCCTTACATGTTCTTATTGTGCCTGAAATATATCGAAGGAAACTAATTTCACAAGTCACACGTACGCGATAAAGTCGAGGTCAACCACCAAGTGAAGGTTCAACTTCTGTCGCAAAACTGTTCCTGATGATGCTCATCCAGACTGAGGTCGTCCTATTTTATGTAGTCCTTGGATTTCGCCATCTACCTTGTTCGTTTGCATTGAATTTCCTTTCAATATACTTACGGGAGCGGTCATAGCCCAGTGGTTTGAGTCTAGGTTAAAAACCTATCACCTCAGTTTATTCATATTTACGTGCGTTGTATAAATTAAAAATCAAAAACGTGGCCTGCACACCTAGCAGTTTTCTATGATCTGGGCGTTGAATGGTATAACAGGGTTTAATAAAATATGTGGATTCATTTAAGCTATACAATCGACTAAATATAATCGTGGTTAAATGATTGTAGCAGCCCTGCTTTGCTTCGACATAATAGCATTTCCTAGTGGCTCAGGCGGCCGGAATATGCGATTATGTTGTTAGAGACAGGTCGGACTTGGTTTTTCACTACACAGATTATTTGATACATTTTTATTTACGTATTCCTCAGGTATCGAACAGCAACAAACTCAATATAGATAGCAAACCAACGATGTCTTCTACATATCACTCTCAAATAAGAAATGAAAATTTAATTAAAAATTATAGTTGATTATTGAATGATAGCTACACACATTTAAACAAATCATAATTAAAATACTTTCCGTTAGACCCAATAAGATGCATATGTTATATAACTATACACTATGCATAACGCGTTGAAATATTACTTTAATACGTAGATACTCTCTATGAAGCGTTGAGCTACACACCCCATAGGCTCAAATGGGAAAGACCAAGAGAAAAAAGCCGGAGGGAAAAAACATCTTGGCACCGTTATGAACAGAAGTCACATGACACGCGCTCGGTGTTCTCGAGAGTGAAACACCTGTGTCTCAAAAGAATGACTGTTTCTCTTCGAATGTGAGTATAATTATCTTGTCATACATGTATGTACTCGTATGAGAAGTTCAGTGACCTTTAAAGAAACAGTCTTCTGTTGTCAACTATTATTCATATGAAATAATATGCTAATTAGTAATCGTCTATAGGATAAATTTGTAGGTATATAATATTTTGAATAAATCGTTCAAAGCGCATTAAAAACTTTTCACTTGTGTAATAAATCTCAATTAATATTTTGCTTTATAACTGGAATTGTTTAGCTCCTTTACTTTTGTAAACTCACGAATAATCCACTCGCGTAAATTATGTTTTCTAATTTAACCACAATCGCGGTACTAATACAGAACGTCTAAACGTTTCTAACGACATTCAATGGACAAAGACAGAAATATCAGCAAAAAATGAACATGCAGGAGGGCGATATGTAACTGTCCCGTTCATAGACAAGGGTCCCGTTTTTGCGGCCCCTCCCATAACGTTTAGCCACGTCATCAATTTATACTTCCTGTTGCGTTGTGAATTCCTAGTATCGGGGGCATTGTATGTCCATTGTTCACCTTATTAGTTTTTTTAAAATTCAACCTGAGACAAAATAATATTCATCACAGTTAAGAGCATTTTTTACATAATATATATGATCAGATATACCTATGCACTGATAAATTTATAGTTAATTGCATTTAACAGTAGGCTTTTTTTCATATGATCTAATTTAGCCAATCAGTTGATGGTGACTACCTGTATTAAATGTTCGTTAAAAATTCATTAAACTGTCGTCAACACATGCAAAAATGTTAAAACGAAACTACCCCTGACGGTTCGACATACCATAGATATAAACTACCACTCCGATTTAAACTCTTCTATTTTTATTATCGCCTAGTACACTAACACCATGAGGGTAGAAAAGTCATTGTTTAAGCAAATTGTATGGTGAGGCTTGTTAGAACTTAAGCGATACCCATGTGAGAATGGGAAGTACACATTATGCCTGTCCTTTTCATTATAAAGTTTTTTAACGTCCTGCTTTGTTATGATAGGTAGAGACACGAAGCCCCGCCTTTAATACCGTTTCATGGTGTTTGAAGGGGGACTATTCTTTGGGGATATCTACCTCGGCTTTTATGAATTCCTGGTATCTTGAAAGTTAACAAAACCCATGATCATTATTTAAGGCGGATTAATGAATGATCTTGTTTTAGAATTGGTCTACTATATTGGCTTCTTTGGTCAAGCACATCTTGGCTGGATTTGAGAGGTTAGAAGAAAATTTAAATCTTTTGCTGTATGTATTTCATGTGAAGTTTTTTTAAATAACGTGTATTTGATGTCCTTCAATTGATTTTGGACATACAATATAATTGGCGCATGTTGTTAGTACACAATGGGGCAACCTACTAACGTGAATAAAATAGTTGCAGCCAAGTATGCACAAGCTCATTAAATTAAACGGTTAAACAACCAACAGTGGTACGTGCTCTTGTCAAATGAAGCCTCCATCGACAATGCCCACGATCGCTCTGAATGCTCGGCGACAGAATGGGCACTCGTCGATACGTACGAAGCTTGTTATTTTTCATGTTCTTTGCTCACTCTATTGTTGGCGGAACACAAAAGAACCGGGCACCAGGCGCACATAGGCTATACGGAGATTGACCGATCGTACAAATTGAATGTCCGCCGAGCACAGCCGGTACAACACCCCATTGTGTCGCGAACTTTGCAAGAATCAAGCCAATATTTCAATTGGCCATAGAACGCTGTCTGCAGCATGGAAACGTTCCGGAGAGATCTAAAGACGAGAAACCTATTGACCATAGGCCATACGGCCTGCGTCGACTTCTGTTGGGCCGGTGTTTGTAAATGGCATAAATGGGCTAATTTTGAATGGGAGCTTTCGTTTTTTTTATATTAGTATTCCTCAATACGATCTCGTTTTCAAGTCAAAGCCGCCTAAGCTGGCAGAATCAACATTTCTTGGCAAAGAGGCAATTGTATATTTAAATGATTATAAAGGCCGTTCCTGGCGCGAATAAAAAGTAACGATTTCAATTAGTGATAATTAAGAAAATGGCGTCGCGGCGCTGATTGTGACATCGACGCTGTGGGGACAACGGGACGGGCTTCCTGGCATCAGACCATTGCCGGTCAATTAATGTCAACAAATATTAAATGTTCGTCGGGTATATCAATATATGTGCTCATTGATTTTGTTTTGGTGAGTTTTTAAATTTAACTAAATTAAATTAATTTTATTGTTTGTTTCAGCTGGTGGGCGGCGAATTCGACATGGAGCTGAACTTCGTGATACAGGATGCTCAAAACATACAGCACATGCTAGAGCTTCTCGACCACTGTCCGCCGAGCTTGCAGGTAAACAAACATAAATGTTTTTTGTTATTTCAATAACCTTATATAAATTAAAATTGAATATTAATTCCTTTCAATCCAAAAATCAGACAAATTTCTGGGCTTTCTATCTCTTGTTTAAAATAATATATAAATACATATTATACTTTACTTTGATGTATTCTCAATAAGACATAGTGTTCAGAAGTCTCCGAAACCGGCCAATGTGTGTGAGAAAAGTGCACATTGTATATAAAGCACCTCAGCCGTGAAAGGCTCGACATAATCGGCACTCGGTGCTCCGTGCCTACCCCGATCGTGACCTGTCGTAATGCTACAATCATAGTTTTCACAACAATACCTAATTAAAATTGCCGCTTTACCGCACATGAATTCTGTCTCCGCGCAAAGTACACTCACAAAACCATACGGCCATTCACTCGTTCGTGCTGTTTTGAAATTCAACCTCACTTTAATCGGCCGCTACTTGAGCTCGCTTACCCCTTACTTTTTTTGCTTTTCCGTTTCACCGCAGTAAAACACTTTGTTTAAAACGAGACGGCATTATCAATGCGTCTCCTTTGTGCGGCGTTTTTGTTCAAGCCGTGTCTTCCGTCTCTTTGCTCTCTTTTTTTGTTGCTTAGATCCGAGGAGATTTCTTTCCCCGCCTCGGGACTTATAACGCCCTGGTGCTAAAGTAGAACAACTTTAACTCTTTAGATATTTCGCAACACGCCCGTTTTTTTTGCATTTTTTTATGAAATTCTGTGGCGAAATTGTCTTTTTTTTGATGTTTAGTTTCTAGTGAGTAAACTTTACTTGACAACGATTGGTTGATAAGGACCACCAATAAGAATTGAGCTATATGAAAAGGGACCTTATATTAAGAACCTTTTATCCATGGTATCCTGGTAACAAACGGATTTTATTTAAAGGGTTAAGGGCATTAGGGATTTAGATGTTTTTTTTATCTTCATGTCCTTTTGAGAAAATAAGCCAGGTCCTTTTTGTCACAAAGAAACAGCTTTGCGTATTGTTGTATTTTTGGGAATTCGATTAATGAAGCGGATTTATCGAACAGATGTATTTATTTTGTGTTTTCGTTGGTAGATATTTATTTACCAACGTTATTGGTGTTAAATCAATTAATATTTGTTATCGCTTGTTTTCTCAGTGAACTTACCATATGCGAACTTGGCCCGCGTGGTAGACCATGGTCTTAAAACCTGCTCACTAAGACAGAAGAACAGACGTGATTTCAGCATACCAACAAAACAAGGGTTGAGACAAAAAAATGTTTATTTTCAATTTTTTCATATCCTTTCATTACTTCATGAGAAAATATCAGAACATAGTTTAATATAACGGAGAGCTCAGTGTATAGGAGTGTGGTGTTAGCGGCGCTCGGTGAACGGAAATAAGCGCACGTGTCGTACCGCGAATTATGTAGATATAGATTTTGGACCCTCAACTCATATGATAAACCGAAACTGTTCAAAACGTAACTTACTCGTACCTTAACCGCCATCTGCGAATCGGTTTTCAAGAAAATGTCGCATAACAAGGATTTTTCTTTCTATCTTCCGATAACATAAACATTGGAATATAAATCGTTCATACAAAATTTTTGTCGCTCACAAGATTGTTTGATTTATTGTTAAGTTTTATATGTATTTTTTTACTTTTGTATTTGATATATTTTTATAGAATAAAACTGATAGTAATTATATGTAGAGTTCGGATACTTAATTTGTGGTTTTTCAAAACGAGCCCAAAAACACGGTACAACCGAACGTTAGCCTGAGCGTACGACTCAATTCACCCAAATAGTCCAAAAATTAATATCCCAAGTTTTAAGTGCTCCAAAGCTTCTTTCCATTAAAATGATTGAATTGTAACAAAAGTAAAATTTAAAGCTCCCATCTTAAACATTATCAGTTTGATGAGATGCACCTCGCCCCACTCCACTTGTATTTTGTCATTGTTGTTCTCGCCCCGTCCGTTTCACCCCATTCCCGTCCGAACTTCCCGAACGCTTCATAATTCACAAGTTTGTAAGTAATTTCAACGAGAAACTTGCAAATTATAACGGCCCCGACGGGAGTTACGTTTCCCGTTTTAAACAGATTTCGTCTTTTAGCGCACCTGCACGCCGCTGTTTATATAGCTGGCCCTTAAACGTATGTTATGTTGCACGGCTTCTTAGATTTTGAAATTTGATTAGTTGAAATGAAAGCCATTTTGACTTTTTAAAATTTTGAAAATGTTTTTATAATATAATCTAAATGTTGTCATCTGTTTTCCATAAAACGTCTAAAGGTTCTACTTAAGCGATCATCATATTTACTATTTACGAATCAGCCCTTATGTTTTAAAACGATTACTTCAATATTATGAAAGTCGGAGGACGAAAAAATATGTTTAGTGACACGTTAGAGTTTTTGCTTTGTCACTTTATGAGTTCCTGGTGAACTGAAAGCTGTCAGGCAGACATTGCGACGAGCGGCATTAATGGCTAAGCCATTACTTCCCCGGCGTGGAGCTTGTGACGGACTATGACGCTATTATAAATAGCGGTTCCCATATTGTATCACTTAATCTTAAATACATTTCGTGGTTACGTACTTATAAATGTGTATGTATCTTAAATGCTTTCGTTCAATCTAAACCGATTTAATTTTTTTAACTTTTAAAAATGGAATGAACACGAACCAGTACACGAGACGCTTAATCTGTTGTCAAGGCGAATGACATAGCGGAGGTCGGAACCCAACAACAATTTACTTTTAAATGAAGTACGCCAACGGCTGGCCCCAGTGAGGCGAATGAACCTTCATGTCGAAATAAATATCCTATTCACTCCAAATCTGCTTTTTGTAAAATTTGCTTTTTGTGTGTTTATTGATTATGTTTTGTCAGATACTTCCACGGCACCTCTTTTTGTATTTGTCAATTTGGGAGACGTGTGCGGTGTTTAATGTGATTCCGCAGGCCGCGGTCGAGGTTAGCGGGTGACACGAGATTAACATTTAGCAGCGCGCAACGTGGCAAGCGGCAGTTGCAATTTTGTATCTACAGGTAACACATGGCAATTAAACGGTTCAAATGTCATGGCAAAATTTAAAGTATAGTATATCTTGGAGAGCGCTTACGTGTTGGTGCTTCAAAGAATCTTTTAAAAATTTAGATTCTTCAAGTAGACAACGCAGAAGGAAAAGCCACACACATTTCTTCCATAATATACACTGTATATATTAATATGTAATATGAGTGTATATTTATGCGACGTTCTGTCCCACACGATGTCGATAAATATAATCTTAGCCTAATCCGGGCGGGATGCGACCGTCTTTGACGTGCAAATGAGCGGAGGGAGTGCAAAGTTTTACACTTTCGTACCTCATCATAGAGTTCTCTTTTTGTTTTCAAATAAAGTGTTGTTTTAGTCGTGTGTTTCCATATTGATTCCTCGCAGTGACACACAGTGACACAGTATATCACTATTTGATGATTGATTAGTCTCTATGTTAAAACTCATCAATTAGTACTCAAAATGGAACAACGTGGGTAACGCTCGTGGAATTCGCGAGGATAAATGGGAGGGTAACACCGCGCACTTTGTCGTGCAAATATGTTAAGAGTTTGCGCTAAATGAGTGCCAAGTTTGACAGGTTCATTATGCGCCGCGCCCGAGCACGTGGCAAGTGAATACGTTATCTGTGCGGGACCGGAGCTAGTAAACTTATGTTAGCTGTCTAATTAACGTCTCTCGTTTATTAAGTCGAATATCGAACATCATTTCATTACAGTTTTCTTCTCTTCGCATTCGTTACGGAGGCTTAAACTGTCTGTTGAGTTTAGCGTTATATTGGACTGTGTGTTGATTGATTCGCAATTTTTTACGGTTTCTTGCTATGATTTTAATTTCCTCTCTCCAGGCAACTTTCGATATTAAGAGCCATGACGCATTTTGGGTCGGTTCGGACGCCGGACTAAAAAATAATATGATGAAGAAATAATTGTTGATTGATGTTGATAACGACGAGCGATGTACGTCGGTCGAGGTGCGACTCAACCTTACACGTTGGAGAGCGACGAAAGGTGCCACCCTCAACAATATGTAGATACATAATCAATTGTAATTAAATCGTTTGTGTGGCTGTAAGCTAGCGTTTGAGGCGGGCGGGCGGGCGAGGCACGTAAGAACGTATAACAGAATTCCGTGTTGACAAGTGTTGAGTTTGCGTAGATAATGAGAGGAACGCCGCCGCCGCGCCGAGCTCTTTGTCGTGTAAATGTGGTTTGGAGTTAGCGCTAAATGAGTGAGGAATTTGACGGGTTCATTATGCGTAAAGAATACGTTAGCGGCGACGGCTTTGTTGTGTTCGTGTCGCCATACGCTTAGCTGGGTACCAAGATATTTTCTAGTGCCTATAACATTGTATCCTAATAGAATCTAGAGTCAATTGAGATCGGGGACTTAAAATAGCAAAGTATTGATATTGATCAATTTCTATTAATTATGTCTAAACTTGAAATGTAAAATGTGTTCATCCACTACGTATGCGGCGTCCAGCAGCGCCGCGTATTCTACATAGCTTTAACGCCTCTGAATAGAGTTAGCGTTAAACGAGTGGCGAGTGTGCCGCTGTAGCGCTTCATTATGCAAGAACGTTCGCGAATTAACAGCGCCGGCGTTATTATGCCGGTCAAAGTTTTATTGGTAAGCCGGCAACCTAGATAGGTACGTATACTGCTCGTGTATGCGCGCGGTGCGATGTCTCTTTACTTTGAGCGTATAATATCTTTATCGTGCAAATGTGTTGGATGAAGTTGACGCTGAACGAGTGAGAAGTTTGACGGCTTCATTATGCGCGCGGCGCGTTCATAATCAAGCTGCGGCTCAACTAGTCCTATTATGAAGATTTTCTGATATAATTACTGGTATGGCCTATGTCGGATTATGTTTGTAATTTCTAATCGGGGTCGAGCTTTAATAATTTCTTAGTAAATAAGTTGAATACCTATTAATGTGGATGTACAATATTTGAAATGTACTAACTCTTAAGCTGTGATCGATAAATAAGGTATATCGTTGCAAGTGATAGAAATATATTAAGGTTCGAGGTTCTCGAGTCTCTTGCGGGTTTTGCGAGCTGTCGTTGGGAAACTGAGAAGCTCTCCCTCGAAACGCGATATTCATTCCGCGAAACGAAACGGAGACCTTAGAGCGGTGGAAATGAATGTTTTCATCGGACTCGGGGCCCGAGGGCTGTAAGTGAATCGCGAGTAATCTCGCGGAGATTGTTTCGCTAACGGCCACGCGGTGTAATGAAATTACAGCCGCCTTTTGTTTTGCGCTCGCGACCTCCGCCGCGCCGCCGGTCGATGTTTCTTCCCGGCCGTTACTTATAACAATTAAATTTTATCGTATTGCAAAGTAACAGTCGCCGCTGTTCGCGGAAGTTCCTCTTTAAAGGCTCTCTATGCTGAGGTCGCTTAAGGTCTTCGGACAAATAATGTTATTCCAATGAATATCTTTACAGCTAGAAGAACCTTACGTGTTGCACTTTTATACAAAACGTTATGTCGTTTATGAAGTAAAAAGTATAATTAAACATTCAAAAAATATGGAGAAACGTTATTGGTAAATCGAACCCACAGCCCGAGATTAGCAAGGAGAATATCTAAACAGCAGGACAAGACGCTAGTCAATTACTTACTTACATAGTACACAGTACACAAATACTTTAACCGTAACTTTGCCTCTTTGTACAAATCTGTATTAAACGTGAACAGACATAGCTTCCCTTTATGTTATGTAACGTTACTCAACAAAATATTAAACAATATCTGGTTTCGAACTGTTCCCGACCTTTCTCGTCTTCTGATACCTGTGTATGTTGTCTCTTTCATGTTCAACATGACTTCTCTGTATGTCTCTGTGGCTCTTGTTGCCCTGGTACTTGCGTGAATATTAATACTTTCCGCTCAGAGACTTTTTGTAATACTCGTTAATATAACGGCATACGGCCAACAACGTTGTTATTAATTAGTTTTTCCTTTTTACATTTTGTGTTCATTTCAAAAAACACGGCATTGTATAAGGTTAACTTCAAATCTGGCTTTAATTGATTCTGGATTACATTCCATTTCTTCCCTATAAATAAAAGAAATATATCATTTTAATGCCTGGTAATAATTTGTGTAAATTGAGATAGCGTACATTTCATGTCATACCAAATTATTACGCCATTTTAGGGACAAGAAAAATGTTACAGAATTTATTTGGGGATTTTCACAAAGAGCAATTAACAAAGTGACCCCTTGATAACTATCTCAATGTTATCTCATTGTCTACCTGCTTCTGACTTATTAAAGAATTCGTAGCACGTTTTATTAACCGTTCATTTTGAATATCTTTGGAAACATTAAATCGATTTGACGAGGCCACAGATGAAAAAGAATTTATATTTTCTTAGCATGTTTTTAATTTGGAAACAATACAAAGTGTAATTTCTTTTTACAATAAAAGGGAACATTTACTTTACAGCCACTCCGTATATTTTTAGCCATATTTCCTTATAGCTTCTTAAAGCTATATTTGTCTCGCAAAAGCTCCCGGACTACTATTATTAATCTATTTACGGGATGCCAGGGTGAGAAAAAAAGAAATCCTGATATGCCAGGACGAAATTTTTGTAGTCTGTCTCTTTCTACGGCCGCATAAATTTTTTTTTTAAGTTACGTATAGCTGTTCCCTTACTGCTTATGTTGCCTTAGTATTCTTGGGAATATTAAAACCACTGTGCGAACTACCTGACGGTTTTAACAAAAACATTTTATACAATCTCTGTACCTTATTTTTTTCAGTCATGGGATAATAGAAACTTTAAAATTCCCATGGATCCTTAACATTTACTCACGAAGGTTGGCTACCTACGAAACTATGTTATCCTGGTGAATGTGGGAAGCTTTTAACCCCTTTGCTTTAAAGTTGTCTTCAGGAAATTCAAACATAATTTTTAATTTTCAACTTAAATAACCATTTGTGCTTCTTACGATGTTACAATATACTCTAGAGTTAAAAGTCCTCCTCTATTTAATGCGTTATTGGTGTGGCGACAAGGGCTAGATTTGTAAAGTAACAAATTTTTGGCTCTTTAAAACTGAAATTTCTTTTATGTAGAGTTCGCGCATGTTGTATCCTTGTTATCTCTCCATTGGTCGGGTGTCACATTATCCACGCGTTTATGTTAGTCTGGTGCCTGTGGGAACATTCTCAACCCTTTTTCGTAACGACCATTCTTTACATCTTAGGGAATTACAGTTGTTTTTGGGATTTGAAAATTATATGATATGAAAATAAAATACAAAATCTTTACGTGTCAGTTCTTTTTAGGATTTCATTATTTACTAATGTTTAATATTTCAAATTAGAACTTACTTTTGGTCCGTGTACCAGTCATAAACTTCAGTAGAAGTTATATTTGAACCGAGTATAAATGTCAGTCTTTTTTCATAATTTTATTTTCATTTGAGGTAGGTACTGATTATGTAAATATTTCTTTTCAAATGGATTTTTTTACATTTCAACTTATTCTATTCTAGTACTTACATAAAAGGTACTTAAAGGACCTTTAGAGTGTCATCTAGTTTTGTTACAACCTAAAATGGATGTATCCATCCCTGTACGTTTGAGGCTCTGTGTTCGTATATGCCATCTCTTTCACTACCTGAGTACGTAGTGGTTTATTAACCCCCATGCACTTTGTAGTCTTAGTATCTGCAGGAATATTGATATTGTTTTGCGAGAAACTTACTAGAACTGTTTCTCTGCAATGGCTATGTTGCCTTGGTATATGTGGGAACGTTTTAACCCTTTTAAATCACACTGGGCAATAAAAGTCATGAGATTATTAAAATTAATGTTATTGAGAGCAAAACAGTCATCTAAACTGATACCAGAGATCCATAGGCACAATTTGAAGCAAATTCGAAAATCTAATTGTAAACTGCGGTGAGATTGAAATCGGGGAATGTTCGTTGTTTCTTCCTTGTCACACGCATAGTTCTTATAGAAAGCAATAATTTTCTTCATTTTTATGTAGTCTTGGTATACCTGGGAATATTGATATACCCGTGCCACTGCATTTTCTTACAATTTTGAAATGAAACTGTTTTTTCGATATGGGGCTAGATCGCTTTTTGGAGAGATTTTTTTTTACAATATGCCTTACTAAATAGCATTCTACTGGCATCCCTTGTGAAAATTAGTGTAAGAAATCATATTTCTTCTCCTGCACACAGGTGATGTACTTTAGAAAATAATGATGAAAAAAAAATTACGTATTCCGCTATTTTTAAACGAGAAATAACTTGACGTAAATATTCCCCCCCGACGTAAATATCCGCCGCGTCCGACACAACATTTACATTTGCATAAATTAGAGCGAACCAGGGCGGCAGCACACCGCTCGCGGTAGGTAATCACAATTACTTGCCACGCCACTGGAACGCAGGGAAAAATATCGCTAAAACATTCCTTCTAAACCGAGCCGTGTATTGTATTTCGTCAGTTTTTGAAAAAAGGAAAACTGGTTTTAAATTCAAAAATCATTTGTTGCTTTTTTCTGCATTTCTTTCTCCTCCCTCACGCGCCTTTGTTTATCCGAATCTATGAACGTTGTTTCTTTTTTATATTTGTCATATGAAATGCGGTGGTAGAAATTGAAAAGATGACGATTTGAACTAAAATGACAATTTGCTTTGTTTTTGTTCCGTCAAGTTCCCACTGCAGCAGCTTGCTGAAGCGCGCTTAAGGTATGCCGCGGTAGTGGGCAGGCCCTGACAGTACCTTATACATTTTTTAACATTGAAGTATATAGGGTTTGGTAAATAAATGGCCATCTATTATAAGCATTCATATGGTACCAATGTTTAATTTAACCAATACCCCCTAGTGACTATAAATTAAATTTTCGCGTGATTTCGTCAGCAAACATTAGCACTGCAAGTTTAATCTTTTAATATCTCCTCATAAGTCATGCTCATTGTGTAGTTATTGTTTTTATTAATAAGTCTCACTCTTAACGTGAAACTGAACTCGAACCGCTCGACGCAATAAAATTGCAGTTTTAATTGCAATCTTACATAATGAATAGGAGATCGCGAACTGGTATTTTGCATTCCGACAGAATTTCATTATTTTTATTGGTGAAGAGCTCATCATACTTCTGGAATTTTATTCGAAATATTGTTGTTTATTTTAAATACGAATTACTTTTATCTCGTTGTATACTCTAAAAGATTTTTCGTTCATTGTAAGATAATTATATAGAAAACAAGCTAGATAAGGGTAATTTTTTTTCTACAATGTAGTTTTTGTATGTTTTACTGTTTAAATTTGTTGCAGGCGGAGATATGGTCAGTGTTTATCGCGATCCTGCGCAAGAGCGTGCGCAACCTGCAAGCCTGCACCGATGTCGGCCTCATCCATCACGTGCTGCAGAGGCTTCCGCGCGCCGAAACGGTCGTAGCGGGTAAGTCGCGCCCCATTTATGTTTGCCTGGTTACAACCGTATGGAGCTAAAAATGTTCAACGTTAATATAAAATCAAAGGGAGAAGGGGCGATGGATCTTCCAGCGTTTTCACCCTTGGAATGATTAATGCGAGAGTAAGATATCAATAGGTTTCTCAGAGCCGTCTCTTTCCATTAATATGTATTTCGAATGACATCTGTGTCGGTATGCTTAAGATTATCCCTACTTGGTTGTTTGACTCTTTTTTGCGTTCTTTAGGGTAGGTTTGTCGTGGTGGTCATATTCGAACTCTTGGTGACTTTTGTTACCCTAGTATATTACGAGTATTAGGTATAATTTATGATGTCTTTTGTGTGGAATCTTTGAACTCGAAAAATAGCGTCCTTTTTTCGGCTAATACCCGCCTTTTATCGAGCTTCTTTTTCTAACGGGCTGTCGAAATTCAACAACACTGCTCCTGCATGTTTCTTGATCCTTAGTATTCGTGAGAAATACTTTTAACCCGTTCTTTTAATTAAATCAACCTTCACATAGTCGCTTTTTTCTTCCTGTCCCTATGTATGCGTAGATCTTTTTTTCCTCCGGCTTTTTTTCTCTCGGTCCACATTGCACCAAAGCCGATGTAAACCTCCGGTATATTAAAAAATTTGATATAAAAATGTGCAATATTGGGTACGGAACAGACGGTTTTGTGTATTTAAATATCGTTCCAAAACTATAACTTAACTTTATTATAATCACTAGTGCTAGTTAATAATTTATAATGAGTTATAAGCTTAGGTATACTTAGCTTAGTAGATAATAAATTTGTACGCCGTA
>DWQT01000616.1:0-21051 GCA_018244895.1 Myscelus amystis hages | reverse complement strand
ATTGAACTAGTAACTTTTTAAGATCTCTAATGTACCCATATTTGTGCAAATAAATGTCTTTTGTCTTTGTCTTTGTATTTGTAATACCTATAATGAATACAAAATACAAATATGAAACGCGTAATTTACAACATATAAATAAACACGTAAATAGGATACATTTAAGCCGAAACAAAACGGATGTTTCGCTCATTACACAAATATTTGTCTTGAGTGGCAATTGAACCTATGACCTCAAACTTAGCAATCATATATAGATGTTCAATCAACTATGGACGTTCGAAGAACGATGACACAAAGGTTTGAGAAACCCATATGTAGATATGACTTAGCTAGTTGAGTGCGGAACCTTAAAAACGTTGTACATACTCGTACAGTATGGAAAATTGCGTGCACGGGCCGTAGCCAGCGCCGCCGCGCCGCTTCCTGCGTACGGGTGTGGCGGTAGTAACAGCGATTAGGTAAAAAAGTCGAAATTTAAAGCATTCGCCTCGCCTCTTGGTGTAGTGGTTACAGCTGACTGCTAAATCAGAGATTTGCGTGAGCACATTTGTTTCTTCTGTTTCTGGGTATAGTAAAAATATGATTTAGTGGCAGAATTAATATCCGTACATTATGGGAACTTTTCCCGATCTTTCTATCTGCTTAATCATAATACAGCTAATTCGTAAAGCCAATTGCGTATTAGGAATTCCAGCCAATCAGTCCTAATGCGTCAGATTGAGATGTAAAACATTATGCTATGATAATACAATCTTGTTTTCAACGCTTTTATTGGTCCACTGCTGGAGTATATTCTCTTCTCATAGCGAAAGGGATGTAGGTCTCTGCGTTGTAGACCCCCAAGTAGGAAGCCAAATTTGACTATGCTGCCACTTAATAATGCAATAAATATTCATAACTAAATGTATATACATATATATTATACTGTAGTATTGGTGCTAGGCAGTTTGATAATGTTTTCGCTAAAATAAATACACACAAACCCGCAATTATCCAACAGTGGAGTGGGACTTCAAACCGACCACCCTGAACGCACGCGAATAAATAAAATACATACATTTTCTACCTACAAATCGAGCTGTTTGAAATGAATCCGTAGCTAAAACAAGGCGCCCGGCCGGCAAATAAGCCAAAAGCTGCGTCGATCAATGGCTACCTTGTGACGAACATTAAAATGTGGGCATATTTACAGTTAATGTCCGGTCAAATTACCCAAAATGTACCACAAATAAACCGTCAATGGACAGTCAAATTCAGCTGCTTATATTTACCTCGCTAGTTTACTTATGCTTTGGTCAAAGAAATGTTGAAAGCCTGTAGTAAAAAAAAATGCTATAAAAATAAATAAGTATGTACCCAGTAATGAATCACTGAACTAAATCTTTATATTCAATCATAATGTTCTCGAAAAATACCAATAATAATGGTAACGAGAAACGCACTTTGTACTAAAAAAATATGTGTTCCTTATTCGAAATCAAATTGCAAAATAAATTGTCGCTTCAAATTATGATTTTTATTGTAGCATGTAGGAGATGGAACTTTCTTAATTATACCATTTAAAAATTCTGCATTTCACTTCTAAAGGACGCGTACCTTTTCTAGCTTATTATGAGAGGGAGAAGCTCATTAATTTTATACTACTTAGGTACTCGTATATTTAACTGAGAGTTGCGAGGCCGGCGTAAAAAAATCAAAAGATGAAGTTTGCTCAAAAAGCCTTTTGCAATATATTAATTAATGAGAAATTCCTTTTCAGTACTTGTTGTTTACGTCAACTTTATACCGTCTGGGACATGCTAGGCCACGTTTCTTCCATTAAGTTAGTTAATTTTATAAAGATGGATGCGTGATAAGTTGAAGCGTGCTGGTTAGTCACAAATATTTTTCTTCTTTTTCGTTCGTGCGTCGACGTTCTTCTGTTTTCCGTCTTGTTTTTTCTGCAGCCCTCCGCGCACATTTCTCGACGCCGCAAGGGCTCGCTATTATATGTGTATTCACATTATCATTATTTTATATTTTCTTTGTGAATATACAGTGGGGAGTGATTAAAGACTTTTTATTACCCTCTCTGGTCACACATCCCGACATCCCCACAAAGTCGAGAAAGAAGCGAACGATTATTGTAAATCATTATGTGATACCTCTGCAAAAAGCCAGACAATACAGCGCCTATATAAATACAGTCAGAGCTATAGGCCAGGTGTTGGACATTAGGGGATTTGCAACAGCGATTGGATCTGGCGACTCGTATCAGCCAGTTTTATAGCTCACTGTAGCCAGCATATCCTCTTATAGGTATGTATTCGTAGCAATTATCGTCGAACGCGTTTTTCTTTCCAAAAATTACATCGTCAGCATATCTTCTACAGCGAATGTCTCATACGATATTGGGGTCTATAATGTTTGGGTATTTGAAACAGATCAGTATATTTTGACTACCATGATACTTTATACCTTTCATTGTTTCATAATAAAAAATATAAAATAAAATATTAATATTTAACACTAGAATCAATGCTTAGAACCAGCTTTATTAGAACGGTGACGTGACTACTGACTGAGGGTCACGGATTCGATTTCCACCCGACATTTCCTGATTTATCAACTTGATTGCAAAGCGTAATCATTAATAATAATTAGAACAATGTATTCTGAGATTAAAAGAGCTTTAGCAAGGCAATTGATATACACTAAATCAAATTCACCGTTGCGAAACCATTTTAATGTAATTAAGAACTCCTATTACGAGAAGTTTCCAAACAAACTCCCGAGTGTTGCCGCTAGTAGTTTCAAAAAAGCCGCAAAGTTTACAAAATCCCGTCTGCAGCGGAGGAAGGAAACCGCGCTAGTGAACAAATTTGAAACAGAAAAGGCAACAGAATGGGCGTTTTCATTAAAAACTTTCCTCTACTTTGGCAACACTCTTCGTTCCGTTTACCTAGGTATTCATGTACATACATAGCAATGTGAAAAATTGCTTTGGAGAAAAAAAATTAAGATAATATTTCTGTATTTATTATAATATATCTTAATATATAAAAATGAATGTTTGTCTGTATGTTCTTTATAAACTCTTGAACTATGCATTTGATCGTGTGATGATCTTAAGCAAAGTTGTTGTGCACGAGCCCGGGAAGGTTTCTGAACTGGTGTGAACAATTTACGAGGGATGGCGCCACTGTTTTGTCTTGAAATTTATTTTAGTTAATGGCGTAGCAACGCGCGCTAGGTACAGCTAGATGTTACATAAATACGACATGTCCCTAAAGCTGAAAGTACTGAAAGCCAAATATCCCTGTCCTTACAGATCTGAATTGCTTCTTCTGGTCATCACCCTCACCGTATATACCTCCACATTTACACTGGTTTTATTAATTTTATCCATGACCAGCTATTAGCGAGTACCAAATGCACTAAATCATTGATACTAAGTCTTATTTGACTGAAATAACTGTCGCTCACAATGCTTTACTACAAGAGGCATTGTACAAATTTATTCCTTATCTTCGTGGTCATTTGTGATCTATATTACTACGTTATTGGTAAACCCAAGTCCTTTGAAGCGTCCCGGAGTTTGAAAAGTAATTGTAAGAGGGAAGCAGTCCCCAGTTGATACCGATCTGTACAGTAAACAACGCAGGCCGGAACTGTTTCAATGTGACGGCCATAGGCAAATTTTCACGAACGTTTCCTTCTGCTTAGGGTACGTCAAACAGTCAGCTTCCACTGCGATCGTAGATAACAGCCACTAAAACTTATCGAAGCTTCCAGAACTTTCGATGAATTGGTTGAGGACTAATTTGTATCTCGAATATGCAAGAGAGCAGCAGGCTAAAGACAACGGAAAACGTAACTCAAAGTGGAGGATATGAAATTTGCCGACGAATCTTTTATCGTACGCGCGTAACTGCCCAAAGTATGCTTCCCACGTACTCGTATGTATGTGTATCCTATTAATATTATAAATGCGAAAGTTTGTGAGTATGGATCTTTGTTACTCTTACACGCAAATACTACGGAACCGATTACGATGAAATTTGATATGTAGGTAGCTGAAGATCCAGAATAACACATAGGCTACTTTTTATCCCAGAGTTCCCGAGGGATCGGGATTTACACGGGAATTTATTTTGTCGTAAGGCGACACGAAGTTCGTGGGGCCAGCTTGTGTAATATTAAAACTGTCAGCTGATGACCCGTCAATCGATACCAGCATCGTTGAATGCGGGCGATTATTTAGTAGAGGCAAACACGATTCGAAACAGTGTGACAGTTTTTAATTGTACGCTGATTTTTATTTTTTGCTGCTACCTAAATGAATTATTTATTCATTTCGTAAGAAAATGTTATTATGTTCTTATATAGGTATTTCATTATTTAACGATTATATATATATATATGTCATTTAGTTTTATATAGTATCTTATGTAATGTATATCTGAATCCATTGCTTTTAACAAATTTAAAAATGTTAGAATATGTATATAAACAGAATGTGTCACGCTAATAAACTCGTTACTTTGTCAACGTTAGTAATCATTTAAAAAGGTTTCGAAATCTCAACAGGACATAAAAAGGCAAGGCTGTGTTCACAATGCTTCGGACACGTTAATTTCCATGTTCTGATCCGATTGTAATACTTAGTTTGGATTGTATCGGCAACTAATCCTTATCAATGCCAATCCATGGAACATCGTGGAGGAATAATCTCCAGGCAGACATCAGCAGCAGTGAGACATCGAATGCGACGACCAAACAAACGTCATTCAGTACTCAATTGAGTTTTGACGGAGCGTGGACACCAAATTCTCGCTGGATAAGTCCCTATATGAACCGTTTCATTATTTGCTAAAGCTAACAAAAAACAATTATATTTCAACAATGTTTAACACTGAACGAATGGGAATAAAATATATTTCCATTGTGTTATATAACAATCGTTACTGCAAAGCTCGAATCTGGCTTCATAATTCTGCACTCTTAATCAAAAGGCCTTTGTACGTGCGTTTGCCTATTTATTTATAAACTACGTTCTCATTCCTTACAAAAGCACCATAGGTCGTTTGAACAATAGATTTTATTACCGCACTATCATCAAGACAAATGAGAAATAGACAATATCTACCCTATTTACCTCTGTCTGTCCCATCCGCCCGCAAAGCTGGCGCCTTCTTTTATGCGATCGGCCGGAGACAGCTGGAAATGAACTCTATTAGACGCGGTTTGGGTCAATAGTCGCTTAGCATTACAAGCGTGCTCAAAACTCAGAGCGGTTTCTTTTACATACAGCGTATTTGTTTGCGAGATAATTTGAGTTTTGCGCTTTGTGTGTTGAGAGTGGAAATTCGTTCGGCGGAAATGAGCGCAGTGACGCCATTTTGAATTGATGTCGGCGGTCAAAATTTATTGCGCATAAATGTACCTCTGGCTAACCCGGGAGTTAGAGGGGGTGGCGGGAGTAGGCTTAAAAATCGGGGTGAGGGGGCCGGGGAATGTTTTTAGCGTTCGCAGCGTCGGCCTATTCGGGTGTTGATGGGCGCCAGGGACGAACTGTTTTTTTCCTTTTTTGTTATATAAAAAAATTTTGTAAACAACTTCATGTTCGTCGATGGTAAACTTGAACTTTGAACGGGAAATACACCTTTTAAACGACAGTTGATCTTGAGAAATCTTGCATAAAGTTATCGTTGCACTACCTACCTACCTACCAAACCGCACTACCTACCAAAGTAACAGTGCATAATTGACATACATCTGGAATAAAATAGACTCATTTTAATAAGTCATCCTGAAAAGTCATGAGATGTCAAAATCAGCTCTTATTAATTAATCTATTAGTAACAATTAATAATGTAAATAGTGAAACATATTTTTTTAATAAGCTCCACTCATCATATTGTCTTCGATTGCGGAAAAGGACATAACGAGTCACATTTTAAAATTTTTCGCTTCTTTTTTCAATATTGACACTTAATTCGCTATAGCGTTTTTACCGTTAACTATCATTAATATGCAAATGATGATGCATATCTTTTTATGTTTTAGATGCAACACACCACCCATAAGTATGAACAACTGCACTGAAGACCTCCGACCCTGCGAACAAAATCATCAACTGAAGTATGAAAGAAGGTTTGTGAGCACAATTTTAAGTTTTACAAACCTCATCACATTTAAGAAGAATTATTGTGATTATAACAAAGTAAAAATTACAAAAAATATTTAGATCCATAATTTTAAGGAATTTAAGAAAAAACGCAGTTAGTATTTAATGTAATTCTTGTCAGCATCGCGGTTAATATTGAATCTAGTTTTTACCGTACAAAAAATTTACTGTTATTGTAATTTTAAAACACAGATTTTTTTTATTGTTTTCGTACAAAAAAAACTCGCAGTACGTCCCTGTAACGCGTTTAACCCGCACCCTCTCGACCTCTACGCACGTCTCACTCGCACAAACTACAAAAAGAACTCGCCGTCGCTTTCCACCCTTTGCTTAAATTATTGCACCTCCATTCCTACTCTGGAGGATTCGACATAACTGTACCACAGTAAACTCCGCGAAAATCAATCCTATTTCTAACACAATAAAACTTAATTCACATTAAACATTCACACTTGTGCTAACAAATTTCTCTAAAGAACGTATAGTTCTGCTGATCTGTTATCCCATTAGATACGGATCTAACTTCAATTATTCTGTCGAACGAAAATGAGTCCTATGTAAATGGCCCAAGGTCGGGTTTATTTTTTCTTTTTGTAGGGAAAATTCGTCTTTTAAGAATCGGGGCGCAATAACACACGAGACCCGAGTGCAAAGGCGGTGAACATTAAAAAGGCCACCCGCTTAGCAGTGTGAGAAGGGTGGCAAGGGAGGGGATAGGTGTAGTCACAAACTCGAGGGGCGAAGACGCACTGCTTCGCAAGACTCCGTGGAAGAAGCACGTCATCTGCGTAGAAAACTATGTCACGACGTAATCGTTAGGAAATGATATATCATATATATAATATTGAGGCTGTCTGATTCCAAATATCTGTGGATTGATGACCGAACAGCTGATAAACATACATATAATAAAACATACTATATAGTACTTATACCTCTATTTTTTACAAACAAAGGTGTCAAACACAGAAATGTTTGTCCTAGGTGGGAATCGACCCGGTGACCTACAGTTTATTCGCGAGGTTCTCTAACCACAAAATTAAGACGCTAGTCAAATATATATCACACATGTCAGGTGTCAATAGGATTATAAAGACAATAACTAACCAAATAAAGCTGTTACTTACTTACCTTGCTGAATAAAGTGCTTATTACCAAAAGAAAAGGCATCAAATTCGAAAGTACTGAGCCGCTAATAGAGCTCTCAGAATATCGAGTACAGAATCGTCACTGCTGCACGCAGCTAAGCTGGAACGCATTACGTGCCAGTGCGTTTAAGCTTTGCACGTATCAGTTGCGGTATCAGCAAGTCAGTCAACCTGCATGGACTAAATCAGAACGTTTTAGGTGTGATAATTACCATATCTTTAAATTTAGAACATTACAGGCTCTGATAAAGTGATAGCATAGCTGGTGTCTGGTAGACGGGTTGCCGTTCGAAAATCTACGACAAACATCGTAATTACACCACGTTTGGAACTATGTATATTCAAATCTCCGCCTATTTCACTGCACACAAAATGCGACGCGGGCCCCGGCTCAATTATGCCTTTATTCAATCCACGTCAACTACAGTTTGGAATTATCTGCGTGCGTACCATTGTTTTTACCCGTATGTTTACGGGAATAGAATGAAAAACAAGATTTACAAAGTGATGCATAAAGGATTACGTTTTTTTTTGTATTTCAGGTGCAGTAAAGGAGCGTCCTGAAAATATACCTGAAAATATTGTTGACACGTTATTTGCAGAGCATAAATCAATACACATATATGTAGGTATGTACGTACATAAATGAAATAAACTTAATTCAATCGTATATTTCTAATTAAACGGTAGTTGCAATTCAAAAAGGTAAAGATGATTCTAAACTGTCTCGTCATACAAAAACACAAATATTCAAAACAGTAGCCCTGGTTCAATATGGGCCACGATAAGTGCATTGCCACTTCTATAATGATATCTCTGTAATATAGGACACATAATGTACGGAAACAATTATTATAGAACGGATGAAATAATTATATATTTTTAAGTAACTAAGAGTCGAAATTTAAATAAAATGAATTATAAATCAGCGAATAACATGCGCATTTGTAAACAATTATGATAATGATCGTGTAAATAATTAAACGGTTCGATAGTTTTAACCGAACTCATTAGAATAGTTTTTGATTACTCGTGCTGGCTGATGAATTGAAAATATATCTAATTTTGTGGAAACGGGCCTCGCTTGTTTTTAGTTCCCATTTAAAATGTATCCCCCAAAGTACCTACAATTAGCATTTTAAAATAATGCTTCTGTAAACGAACCACGGTAAATGTTTAAATAGATCACATATATTCAGTGTATTACGCTTAGGTTACTCTATATTGAAAGCCTATTTAAAAGTATCTACAGCATCCCAGCCCAAATGAAAAGCATGAAGTGAAATTCACAAACATGTAACACTTACCTACTAGTGGTTCTGCAACAATGCACTGGATCAGCATCGTAAACATTCCATTCCGTCCTCAGTTGCTTTAGAAACCTGTACCTAGAATTAATGCCCTAAAAAAGATAGCAGCTAATTAGTAAATACACATCTATCGTTATAATACATAGGGAATAAACCTAAAGGCCTGAGTGTAAAATGTATGTAAACTTTTAACTAACTGAGAAATAACCGCATTTGTAACTAACGAGCTATTCAAAAACTAACTTTATTTAGCCTGGTATTGTTTCCACAATTTTTAAATATCGAAAGAGCTGTATAATTTCTTGTTGTATGGCAAGGTGGGTTAAACGGGTATCGAGGCAAGACAAGTCCACTAATGTCGAAAGTAATCCATTAACTGTATGATTTATATAGATTTTTGTAGATTAAAAAAAATAATTTTCTTTTGCAATAACACACCTATGTATAGGTACATAGCGGTATCGCTTTTTGCGAGCGACCGCACAATTTAGTTACCATTAAACAGCTGCGAGCAATTTATTGCGCGAATTTTATAATTGCGCTGTCCGCGTGCATATGTTTTAGCTAATGGCCAAAAATGTTTGCATCGGGCATATAAAACGCCTATAATGCAGGTCGTGTTATGGAGGAAGAGATATCACACGTATCATTTCACAGAGTACTTTTGCAAACGTTTTATCTAACTTCAAGACGCTTTGGTTCCCTTCAATACAATTTATTAATAAAGCTATAATGATAAGTGTCTCACAGAAAGCGAGGAACTATTATCGATTCATAACATCCATTCGCCAATAACTTATAAAACAACACGTACGTATATGTATTCGTATATAAACCAAAGCCTTTAATAAAAGACACGTCAATTCATAAATCCCTTCCCCTGTATTAGTTTGAAAGTAGCTCACAAATATTATATGAATGTTCAATTTAATTTCTCTAAAACTACTGTAAACGGCAACAAACATTGAATATGTAGGGGGGGACGGAGATGAAATAAGTCTTTACACTCACCACTGTATATTCAGTAACAAAATATATATATGAAATAATGAAAATGCGAATATTAATAAATAGAGAGTCCTTGCGGCGTCGTGAAGCGTGCGCGGAGGACTGCAGAAGAAACAATAGAAGAACGAGAAACAGAAGACGAAAAACAGAAGAATGGCGACGCACAAACGAATAATTATAAAAATGTTAGTGATGTCACCAGCACGCTACAAATATTTGTTAATTTCATGTATTTTTATGTACTAAATCCAACCCGTGATCGGTAGTTAGTTTTCAATTGCATTATGCGAACGGCATAATGAAAGAAAAGTAGAAGAAAGCGCAATAAACAGCCGAGAGGAGACAGGGGACAGCTGGTGTCGTGCATTTAAATTACTGGTTCATTTTGCGCGGACCCCGTAGGTACTCGTAGCTTGTTAAGAACAAATAGCCCGCTAGCGACAACGGCAATCGAAAGGGTAGATTTCAGAAAATGTTTTCCGATGCTATAGATCGGATGAATGTTATATGAACGAATTATAAACCTTATTTCGACCTATCAAAATGAAATATCGGTGGGTTTTTCAACGTAAATATTGAATATTTGTCGATATTTCGAAATCGTTGCAGTTTTTAAACGATATGTTCGATTGGACTCGTTGAATATTTTAAGATAAAGATATTTGTTTCGTACAGTGAAGGTATTTTAATGAAATATTTCAGTTGTAATTCAGTTCTTCATTTTGAAGATTGACTAGGTATGC
Organism: Myscelus amystis hages; assembly: GCA_018244895.1. Classification (NCBI taxonomy): domain Eukaryota; kingdom Metazoa; phylum Arthropoda; class Insecta; order Lepidoptera; family Hesperiidae; genus Myscelus; species Myscelus amystis. Next base: position 10,670 of record DWQT01000616.1, on the reverse strand, counting down.
ACAACTCATTCTCAAAGTAATGCAAACAAATATGTCATTTAAAAAAATTATTCATATCAATGTGCGAGTTCAAGAAACACTTTTGAAATGTAATTTTAAGCTTCTTTTCTAATAATATTTGTATTTTTTCAGATCTCTAAATACAGATTAAAACACGAACATTTAATAAAAATATTCATTTTGAACTATATTTCTTATCAGCCGTGATTTCGTGTTACAGAAAAGCTTAATTTGGGTTACCTCCAGCTGAGGGCGCTCCTATAATCGTAGCTATAAAAATGTGTGACGTTCGTTAAATATATTATGTAACTTAGAAAAAGTAAAACAAGACTGACACAGAAAAACCATCACAACATAAGTCGCATAAAATTCTAGTCCCAGTCAGTCAGCGTTGTGCCGTAATGCGCTTAATAATACAATTAATCGAAACGTCGGCATACCTCGCGCATAGAATAAAAAACACCGGCCGTAATTTAGTACGCTCGCGATCGTAAAATTAAGTTATACAAAAGGCTTAATTATAGAATACGTAGATACGTCGCAACGGGCCCGCAGAACAAAAAGCTACGAGACACTGGTATCAGATGGACGTAATTTTTCATTACATTACCATAGGACAGTCATGCGCGCGTGAAGATAAGTCGGCATACCCGCCTTCTACCACGCGCGAGCGAGATCGAAACGTCTAAACGCACGTTTTTTTCCTCCATTGCGGGGTTTCTAACCCTCTATTTTTACACGCTTTATATTAGCTTCACTTGTATGTGTGTTTGTCTGTCTGTCAGTAACTCCGTTTTTCATTTCTAAACTTATGCAAAACAACATAAGTAAACATAAGTTTTATTACCGAGGCAATTAGTATTGAACCATGTTGAATGCAATACGTTTTTGCTTTCCGTGAAACTTGTTTGAAATATCGCCGGCTATGTTTAGTTGGCACACATCAGCTTTTTATATGCCCAATAATTGAATATATAATTTCGATTAAGGCGTAAGTATTTAGCCTTTTTAGATCGAATAATATAGGATTTGAGTACGATTTTCGAACGATTTGTTTGTAAATAACAACAAAAATAGGCCTATTTAAGAATTCACCCACAAACTGCCAAAGCTGAATAGTTGAATCTTCCTATGTACAAAAATTGTAGGTAATATTTGGTAATATGGCATATTGTATGTGTTCACTTGGAATTAATAACACTCTGTACTAACTTGTTTCACAATTCAAGCAATTTCCAACTTAGTTTACACTTCTAATAAAATTATTTAATTTTTTTAACAACGTTCATACCTAATGAAACAACATTAAAATGTCGTGTTCTATTCTTTGGTTAGAGTATCGTGGTACCGGCCTGCGGGTACGAAGTTCCCTTAGGAAATTAATAGCCGAGTTCGCGGGACCCTTCCCAGAGCTGCCAAGTTCACGCCCCGATCGCTAGGTGGCGCTAAGTACTACAATTTAAAAATTGAGAGCAAAAAAAAATTTACGTAATTAAATATTCTAAATACATTTTGATATATAGATCATAACCAAATATTAAACATAGATATTTCATGATTTGAATAAATCTATTGAACTTTGTGGCTAATATGTAAATACTAATTTCGTTGGATATAATTTTTTTCGACGAACAATTTCAACATTTCATTGTTAGACAAATGTACAAAATTTTACTTCAACACTAAAAGAGTTATCTATATCTAAAGGCTTAAATTTCACAATAGAGATGTTAATAATCACGCGAGCAATACGTCGGCTTGCAACTTTATCAAAAACAACTTTGACAAACACAAGAGGTAACAACCTTGTATTGTCGGATATTTCTACGTACATCGTTACACTATTCATAAAATATCAAATTCTAACTGTAAGGTTGGTACAACTAAATTTCCAACTTGTTACAGTGCTTCCGTTACACTGAAATTATTTTGAATAAGGCCGCATTCAGACGAGACAAACATGTTGCATTTGTGTATCAATTTTTATCACGGTGTCTTCGTCTTTAATTTTGCCAACAAACGACTTCAAATTAATTTTTGCTAATAATATAAACTGAAGAAATGGTTATTTGGGTCGGCTAATATGAAAAGACGGATGCGGGCGGGCGGTGTGGTGCGGGGGGTGAGCATTGAAGCGCGGGGGGCGAGGTCTTTGGGGTTACAACCATCCGATAAAAATCATACGTGGTCGACTCACGCAGTAGCTGGAACGAATTGATTTTTTGTAGATATTTCCGTATAACAAAATTGGATTTGTTTAAATAATTAATTTTCAGATAGTTTCACTTTCTTATCTAATCGTGGCTTATATATAGTTTTTTTGGTGTACATTAAAATAATGCGAGCAAAACCGCCTATAATACTTGTTTATAAGGACAAAAATCTAAAGAACCTATCGCAGCGGGTATTGGTAAGAGTACCTAATAAAATTTCTTCTTTGTATTGTATTAAAGTTAAATTCTCTTATGTTATAACAATATTTCATTCTACATGTGATCAAGCGAACGTCGATCTCAGCCTAGTGCATAAACAGCCTTATTTGTTATATACAAGAATTAATGATTACTCCAGAATTGCAATTGGAATATTTCAAACATAACCAGACAGGGCGCGTCGGAAAATCACTACATTAGCATCTACTAATCACTGTAGGACTATGTAATGGAGGATTTAAATACAAATGCATCATGAATTGATTGTGTTAACTGTATCACAATTGTAAATTATACTTGTATGTTAAATCCGTCGGTCTGCTCGGCCACGCTAAATAAAAAACCTTTCTCGATAATGGAAAACAGTTCATACTTAGAGTGCTCCATTGGAATTGAGCAGCGTATAGCTACAAAAAATGCATAAAATAGCATTTTTGTTAAATTATGAACTGCTTACGAGAATGATGCTTACGGTGTACAGCGCTTACACTGTAAATACCTACTCAGTCTTGTCTAAGGGAAGCACTCATTCAAATTAGGAACAAACTAATCATTCGTTCAATCGTTTCTGAATTGTTAAGTCTTGGAAGGACTTTTAATTTTTACATTTCAGCCAATAATATTAAACTATAGAAAGGCTATTTATAATATTAAGTTTTCTAAATTATTAGTTCCTGCACAACTCGCGGTGTGTCATGAAAATTTGAAAACGAAATTCACTGTTAAGTTTCTAATCTCTAGCGGTTTAGTTGAGGTTTCGGAGCTGCGATAACTATTCGTAGACGCTGCAAGAATATTCCGACAGCAGCGTCGGTTAAAATGTAGCATTAAAAACCTGAGCCAAATTAATACGCCGCTTGCGTTTACCGCGCGTCGGTATTATTTCGTCTAGCATGTTAGATCGAGTTACGGAATACACCGTGTAGTATAAATTTATTGTCTAACAAATTTATTAACTCGGATATTAAGTTTTATAAATGTTATACGTTGTTTATTTTAATCAAAATCAATTATTGTCCTGTTCGTCTTGTGAAATTTAGTTAATTTTATTCTTTAATTTAATTACAAATGGAACTTAGGAACTCAACATTAATAACATAATTAATTAAGGTTTTACGCCGTATTCTACCACACTGCTCAAATGCGGCTTGATATACTTCAGACACCTCTGAAACAGTGCATATTATGTAACATAATGTATAGTGTGCACAGTTCCTCACGATGTTTTCCTTCACCGTTACAAACTAGTAATATTTAAATATTACATTATAAACGCACGTAACATATCTGAAACGAGCCAGGATTGAACCCACAGCTCTAAATGGAAGACTGAATTTCGAACGGCTAAGCTATCAGCGCGACGCATTAACATCGACAACTCCTCCCACTGCAATTCCCAGCTGCACTTGGGAAGTAGCGGGATCCTTCCCACGGACTCGCGACCGGCGAATCTAATTCTCGAACTACATAGCGTACGAATAGCGGCAAAGTTGGACGCCATTACGGCAAAGTCGTAGACGCAACGCACTCCCAATTACCGCGTCGTCCGCCGGAGTTTGAACCGCTCATATATATCCATTACGCGCAAAATATGAGCAAAGTGCAAAGTTAGACAGCTCTATCCTTTGGCGGCTATAATTTATACGTCGCTAACTTTCGTAAGGAGCGTCAGCATGTTATTTGTAATTGGCTGACGTCGTCAATTAAAACCTACTTATGCTTTATTTGATTGAATTAGTACTTTAGTTGTATATGTCCGTGACTTTTGAATGTAGATAACATTAATAATATACTGATTTTGTAAGTAAATTAAAAATGTGTAATAGTTTAGTAAGTGTGGACTTCACCAAATGGCTCCTGCATGATGCGTATGAAAGATGCAAAGAGATAATTTTCTAAATACTACCTATTATTTAAACACTGTTTTCTAATTCATATTTAAAGTTTAGCTAAAGTTCACGAGAATACCACACGAACGTATATTGTAAATACAACTGACTCGTACATTCCAGTACAATCAGTACTATAAGTAATATAATGGGTACCATCAAAAATGTTTATCATTTTGCATTATTACATTCGAATTCGTTACGATTTTTAGGAGACGTTTAAATGTAAGCGTATTTAATCTTTTGCTGACGGTAGGTACCGGCAACGCTCTGAGGCGGCTGCGGTAATCGTACGAAAGTTGCGATCCTGGACCGCTGTGAATTTGTTCGGCGCTTCCTTGCCGCGCACGGACAGCTTAAAAACGAGCTTACACGAATGTATTCCATCATAAAAAATACTCTTCAATTTCCTATATGAATCCTAAATGAAAACTACGAATATTTTTTTTCTTTGATACTGAGTGTATAGTGCTTTAGTTGCACTTTACGCTTAATCATGTTCATTGTAACTTAACGGGCATTTTCATTGATAAACCTGATTGTGATTAAAACGCTAGAAATAAAATCCATCTGTAGGAGAAAATCAATAAGCATTATATAAAAATATCTCTCTCCCAAATCGAAATGGGTCCCGATTAATTTCCATCGTCCACTAATTGGAATGAGCGCTGAGCACGCCGTCTTAACTTCATTAAAAATCAGAAAGGGGCAGTCGAGTTTGAAATCTAATTACCTAGATCGTGATCGCCAATCGGTGTGTTCGTAATCGCGATTTTAATTACACTTACACCGAAATGGGAGAAGCGTAAATGCGTATTCCACCCTACTTGTGTGTACTGTACACATCAACAAAATTGACTAACAATAATTAGATAATGAGAAATATTATTTGTCTGATTATTTTATACAAAGCAATTGACTATTTCACAATTTTTTCGGTTGTGATAATTACAATCGTAAATGTGGATTATTCATTATGTTACAATAAAAAAAGCAATAAACCTTTATTTATACTAATACTCTTAAATGTTTCAAGTCTTGATGAGTAATCGCGATGATAATAATTTCAAATCAGTGCCACTCCGTTCAGTGCGGACTCTGTTGGGCCCAGGTTGTATCCGCATCGTCGATGTCCCAGCAACAATTCCTGTAACATTTATTTAAAAACTTCAACACAAAACTCATTCCGCTTTTATTACGCGGTACTTCACGGAAACTGATGTTTAATTGCTGGCCGAAGTGTTATGTATAAGTCGGGGAAATTAAAAAAAATAGCGGAGGACAAAAGTTTTAAAAGTGAGCACGTTGAGTGAGAATGGAGTCGGGTTGGAAGTTGGGCAGTTGGGCGGGTCTTGCGGCGTAATGAGTTCGTACTGGAAAAGGAGCGAGATACACGTAGAGAAGGAAGTAGGCATTAAACTTAGATGTTAGATTTTCTCTCTCTTTCTCTCTCTTTCTTATATTTCATTCTCCGGTGCGTCTAGTAATTTCTCTTCGACTAAACCACTTGACTGGTTTGATGAAGGCTTTTTGCATTACTCTTGTAAATAATATAATGACTAACTTAATGAGGGCAACTGTCGGTAACAATTAGTACGACAGTTGAAAGATTAAACCATAATCAGTAGATTCTAGTGATAAAAATGTTCAATAAATTCTTTGTCGTTCAGAGGAACGGTGGCACGTGTCTCCTCCAAAGTGAGGATTAAGCTCATAATCACCACACGAGCCTAGAAACAAATTGTATCCTTAAATTGAACATATCTTTTGCATATTGAAAAATGTATAGCTGAATTGTTTTTATAAATGCTGACTGTGGTGTATAAAAACAAAAAAAAAACAAATAATTTATCAAACCCAAGGAGATAAATACGAATAGAGTCGATAATTTACAAATTCAATTCAATATATTTATTCAAAACGAAGGAACGAACGTTCTGCGCCCCCGCGTCTGTGGACGAAGTAAAAATTTGGGTTCGCTCTCGAGACTACTGATATTTATCTGGCCGCGGCCGGACTTTTTTAATATAAATGTTCTTTGTTCCTGACGGGAGAAAGTTTTAATGAAAATTCAAATAAGGACAACTTTTTAACCTTTTGGTTTTTCGTGTTTTTGGAGAGGAATTGTTTTTTTGTTATTTCAAGGACCGTTTGGGATCGCCCCCGTTTCGGTGGGTACATAAGTGTTATGTAACAGGCCTTAAATGGGAGTCGACAGTTCGATATTTTATTTTGTTAAGTCGTTTTAGCATTGGAAAAATAACCGTATTGACGTAATGGTAAACGCATAATAAGATTTTGCCGTACAAATCAGTCACAGTCTCCTGTGTATGAAGGTTTAAGGCCTTCCCCCTGTAAAGTGCATATTTGCAGACTTTGAACAGCCAGAAGTATCAGAATATGAGCCTGGAACCGTGAAGTGAAAGATCAATCTTTTGATTTCAAAATCAAACCCACTACGCCATCACTACTGGCTACGAACTACAAATACACAATTAAACATAAAACACGAAGACTCCAGCTTCAACAATCCTTCAACGTCCGCTTACTTCAGTGCATAAAACCCTTGGTAATTAATTAAGTGTGGGTTCTACAAGGGTACTTCATTAAAATGTGTGCCGCAGACCAAATAAAGAGGGTTTTATTTGCCTTGGCTCCCTGAGGCAACCCGACGTGTAAATAGACGCGAATAAATAATCCCTAATGTACAGAGGAACGTAGCAAATTTTACTTTGTTTCGCCCAGTACATAAGACCCTCCTTGGAATTTGCTCAGGTTAAATGAAAATTCTGGACGCCCCGAGCAAACGGACTCGCGGGAAGGGAGTACGAAATAAAGAATCGAACGAAATAACGAATATTTATTAATGAGTCATAGTTTTGTTAATAGTGACGCATCAACAGCAATATTTATTATTAGTGTGATTAATAATTAAAACGCTTTTCACGACTCCTTTAAAAGATGTATAATTGAGATCAAATCAATTTTTAAATGATACGCAAGACTTGCATATTGCCGGAGTTCAAAGAACGGAAGAGTCATTTATTTTACTGTGATTGGTTTGTAGTGGTGTTTTTAAATTGGATGACAAACAAAATATAAAGTGACCACATTACAAACAAAATCATCGGAAACCATAATAACTTAATGCCCCAAGAGCAAATATATTATTGGTCCTGTAGTCGATATCAAGATCCTAATCCTTTACTTCATAATTATGTAGTATTATAACGTATCTTCTTCCCTAGAAATTCTGTTCTATTTTTACAAAAGAATTCCAAGATATTTTTTTATTATATTTTATTCACGGATTTTACATTTCAATGTACCTACGGGTGTATGATCTTTAAAATACCTTATCCCAGCTATTATGGACGATAGTAAATAAATTTAAAGGGGTAATTTTATTGTGAGAATATACTGATACATTGGATATCAGATTTAAAACTAAGAGTCATAAATTACACTAAAACACTTCAGCGCGACTGCTCCAAAAAAACCCTCGCAAATGAGATCGCTTTGCCCACACCATCGACCTTTCCGCTCGCAAAATTAAAATTCTCAAACAAATCCGCACTTGGAAAAAGATATATTAGGGTGTTCTTTCATCTTCCCCCTCTGGGTAACCTTAGCCGTTTGCGGCGGGGGGAGGCAGGGCCTCGGAGCAGGGAACGGACCTGCGGTGGTTATTTATGGCCCTCTCGGGTCCCGTGAAGTGCCCGCTGAATATAAATCGTGGGCAAAGACTTAAAATGTAAAATAAGAACGAAAAGGGCCGCATTACGAAATAGGTCGAGTCGCTATGGAAATTTCCAAATGAAATATTCTTGGGTTCGCGATAAATTAATTCAGCTTACACAAATCTTTGACAGTACTCCATAGGTTTGGTATGTATTTCGTTTTAGTTACCCAAATCGAAAGAATCCTAAGCACCTCAAAGCAGGACCTCCTTTTCCAAATCGTTTGACAAGATTTTGTTATATACCGCAGGTTCCGATCGAAATGATTTTTTTAGTTGTATGCCGAAACTAACCAAATAACAGAGGTGCCAATCAAAGTATGAAACCACAAATAAACCTAAACTAGCTGTCACGTTACCATTGCGTTTTGCGTTATAATGGCGAACATACGAGTATTGTACAAATTTTATAGCTTATAGAACAGGTTGAGCAACATATATAAATACGTGTAAAAAACATTTCTACAAAATACTTACACGGCGTTTTTAAGCTTTCGCACGCTGGACAGAAAAAAATGGCCGACACGAGCCAGTGGAAGTTATCTACAGTTCGCATGGTTTTGTGTGAAAAAATTAACATGTCACCCTTTTTACATCTTTAGTTACAATAAAAAAACCGTCGTAAGCCCGTCAGCCCCACATCAGCGGGTATGCTTGACTTCACTGAAATTTTGGCAGCATTTCAATACACAAGCGGCAGCGAACACTAATAAAATCTCTAATGGTTGGGAAAACTTTAAAAACAATTAGCCACCTGAGGTCTGTATTCAATCCAGACCTCTGATTTGTTACTATCAAGACTAGTACATCCATTAAATGTAACGTACATTGTAACAACTTGCATATAACATTATAACTATGTATGCTTTTTTCAGACCCATATAGCACTAAACGCGAAGCTGATACTAAGTACTAAGTTAGTTCCAAATATGAAAAAACTGTTACCTCCTTATACATTTAAAATTTAAGTACAACAAAATTGCTTAATATACCTATGTATCAGCTCAATATTACAGTAAGACGGCTTTTAAATATGTTTATCATATTTCAGGTTACCACAGTACAGGTGCTCTGTAGTTCTCAATGAAATAGCGTGTTTACAAGCCGTATGATATTATTTCCTTGTACCACGCACCGCATCGTGCCACAGCACACAAATCCTCACTAAACGATTGGCCACACGACGCTGGAGAAGATAACTGAACGAACGCGACAACTGCCAGCCGTTTACATACTGCTAAATTAAACAAACCGTACACAATGCGGCCCTGTCTCTTACATACATACTATATTTTCTATGTATGATATCAGTGACAGCAGTGACTCATCCTCCGAGTCCGGCTCTGGATTTTGAATCCTGACACGTATTTTTGATTGTACTAAATAAAAGTTTTAAAATTCAATATCGCATATCTTGATGGTAAAGAAATCGTTAACAAACTTACACGAATTAAAGTTCCAAATAATTTTTCATTTAATTAATAACGCTTTAAAATAAAAGAACAATGTACTAAATATTAGATGATTAATTTTAATAGTCGTTACAGTTTACTTTATCTTCATCAAACACGTAAGTACAAATTATTAGGTTAAAATCTGTCAAATTGCTAGGCAATTTGTCAACAGGTACCTACGTTGTGTTGAATTCGTTTTGTAATAATAAAATTCAAGAGCGTAATATTGATATTATTACGTCTACAACAAAGACACGTGCCTGGACAAGTGACGAACTGGTTGAGTCTAGTTGGGGTGTCAACCGTACTCAAACTTTGCACGTGTTTTCTAACAGACACGTCTTAGTATAACTGTATAAGTATAGTTTTCTTAGTCGTGCCGTTTAACTGAGTGATCGCGTCTGTTACGAAAGAGGCAATATTAAATTTGGGGTTTTTCACAACAGCGAATTAGCACATTTCCAAGCCGTGACATCCTAGACTGCACCTTTTTCCATTAGCAGAGCTCGTAAATAAAAGCATGCCTATTGTACATTAAAAACACTTTTTGCTCCATACACCTTACCATTTCGCGATAAGTTTAGTTGGAATCTAGAATATTCTATGGCCTAATAAATGTCGCACGGCCAGCAGATAACGTAGCTTGAGAGACATTATCTTCGTGCATTAACAATGAGCGGGAGGGGTGGGACGCCTGAAATATCTTATGAAAGAATAAATTATGAGTTTGCTTACAGCACAGAGTAAATAACACGCAGACGATAACATTTTGGTACCGTAGTTAATAAACCTGTCAGTTGAGCCGGCTTTGTCAAAACTTATATGTGATGGGTATTTGTTTTGAACATGAGTATAAAATTATCTATATAGCCAAATATATATATTTAGAAAATTTTATATATGTACATATAATATCGCTTACTATCGGATCAAATATCTTTGTGTGAAATTGTTTTTATCTTCACCTGAACAAATATCCTTTCCTTTAAACCCGTACAACAATTATTAGATTATGACAATTATTTATTTATTAACACTTGGCTTAATACGTAAGAATTTTTTTTATGTCAAGACAAGAATATCTTATCTTATCTTAGGACAATTTCACACACGGCTGTCTGATTCCAAATTGGGTCATTTATTGGCCTGTGCTATG
>DWQT01000615.1:0-21058 GCA_018244895.1 Myscelus amystis hages | reverse complement strand
CATATATACATATTATATAATACTTATATAGATATTTTTATTACGACCAGACACAGAACAAACAAATGTGCTCATCAAACAAATGTTTGTCCTGGGTGGGAATCGAACCCACGACCTCCGGTTTCACAGGCAGGGTCTCTAACCGCTCCACCATGAGGCCAGTCAAATGTAATAATGATAGTCAGTTCATATGTAATAATGATTTCCAGAGAACCCACCTTTAGAACCCAGAATACGCCTAAGTCGATTTTTATGTTAAATATTTATAAGATGGTAAAACAGATTATCACAATCTATAAATTGATACACTGTACCGTATTGAATAAACATAGCGTACTTACGATCAGTATTGTATCGAAGTCATCGATAATGAGAAATACCGATGTACATACATACGTACTCGTGTTAACTCGTCCACACCGGTTTATATTAAGGCTTTGTTAAAATCTAGATCCTTATAAAAATTTCAACTGCATTAGCAAATTTTAACTTAATTTATTATTTACATGACTACGAATCTATAAAAGCAAAGAATCGCTCTACGAATTAGAAATATTTATAGTCGAAATCTAATTTTGCAGGTTTACCCAGCTGGCTTCCGCAAAATACTTAACTGGCTAACAAAGCAATACGGAAAGAAAGTGCCTATTATTGTTACTGAGAACGGTATGTGTGATTGGGGAGGTATAGAGGACTATGAGCGTGTGTCCTATTATAATAAGTACCTGTATCAGTTGCTATTAGCTTTGTACCAGGATGGCTGCAATATACAGGGTTACTTTGCTTGGACCCTCATGGATGACTTCGAGTGGAAGGACGGTTACACGTAAGTGAAAATGTATTTATTGCATTCACATACTATTAAATATTGATATGGAATGAAGCGGTTGTGATAGTGGTATACGAGTATGATCAAGATTTAAGACTGACACCAGAGGTTTTGGATGCAAATCCTTCCACGGACCTCTGACTTTTCCCAGTCGTCGGTTTTTTTTAACTAGTCGCATACCGAGGAAGGAAATTATCGTTAGGAAGCCTTAGTTTCCTTCGTACTTGGCCAACGTAGCCAACTGTTTTATTATTAATCAATGTAATAAATAGACGCCCATTAAATATAATCAAATCGGAAGTAACAATATAAACGACATTTTCTCAAAAATACCTTTTAAAAATAATATAGAGATTCCTATTAAGTAAGATAATAATTTTAGAAATAAATGAGTGGGTATCGACGCTTCTTTTATTACGATACTCGTATTGCAATAAATGACTTTGTAACATGCCACCTATTCATTAATATTGATTCATAATGATATTGTTATTGTAGCGCAATGTCCGTAATTGGACGACGGGCGACGACGTAAAATGAGAATTAAAATGTAATTTTTTGTGTTAATAAAATATACTATTCAATTATTCATAATCGACAAGTATTTAATAATTGCAAATGGTTTTTGCTATTACCATTTGTAACTAGATTTTTAACTAATTACCTTAGGTATATGGAGCATGTGTTAGACAACGTGTAAGTAACTTATCACAGGGCGTCTTAATTAATGTACATAGTATAACTTAACTTCACAACAATCTGTGAACGATCCATTTTATATTTATCGATACATGTCGTTGCAACACGTGCAAACTCTGTCATAGCAAGTAGCCCCTATGACATTTTATTGCGACATAAATTTTCGATTACATATTTCTCCGTCTTATTACTTTATACTCATAGATTTAGACAATTTTCACTCTCAAACACCTGCTTCTGTATATACCGCTCGACCTGTCCTCTGTTAATTCCCTTTCAAATTGTCCTGTAATACGAGTATAAATATAGATTGTTGCATATGCACACAATAATATTAATAACGTTACCTATTATTTATTATAGCTCTACATGTGACAGAATGCATGATCTTTAAGCAATTATATGCATATTGAACGAATAGTTTACAATTTGTTTTATCTATTATAGTCAATAATAATTTTAGTATCATATTATTTATAATTTTCAAAGTGAATAATTACTAGAACGCACTGTGTAATTGTTTTAACAAAATAAAATATTTTTTTACTAATGGCGCCTAGCGACAGACAATAAACTAGGCTTTATTTGTGCTTTAATGAATTATTTGATTTTCAGATCCAAGTTCGGTCTGTTCCAAGTGGATTTCGATAGCCCAGACAAGATTCGCACGCCAAAGCTCTCAGCGTTAAACTACAGACACATAGTGAAAACGAAAAAGATAGACTTTAATTACATCAAACAATCCGGACACAAAGCCAATCACATATTATAGCTTTGAGGCGATACAAATGCACGAGACCGCTTATGATGCATAACGTAAGGGGTAGCATTTTGAAAAGTTGATTCGTGCTATATTGAGACAGTTTAAAACTGCCATTACACGAAACTTGTAGAGTTATTGGTAGTTCGTTATTGTGGACTAGTCATATGAAAAACTCGTCGGTATGTAACTATATTCTACTTTCTGAGTAACCAGTGAGAAAATAGAATTTTGTCTGATTCAAATATGGAATATGCCAATGAATGTTTGCATTCAAGGGCGAGTTAATGATCTCCAGATGTGCATATGTATGCGTACACGTAAAGCATTTTTAATGTAATGCTGATTTAAAAATAACAACGATGTAGCATTAATATTCCTCAAATATTTGTAAACATTACAGATCAGGTATTGTTAACTAGTTTATGTATTTAAGCCAAAGCCTTCCTCATAAGCAGGTTCAGTTAGATTCAAAATTTTAAACTGCTATTTGGGAAAGATAATTAAATTCGTATAACACTTTTTCATTGTGGATTCGTAATACATATTTTTGTTTATAATAATACAACTATGTTAAATTAATTTTATTGTAAGTATAAATATAAATATTGTTACATGCTTTAAATAAATTAAATATTTTTGTTATGGATTTTATGATTATCCTTCCATTATATTTACCTGATGTGTGATGTTGGAGTGAAAAATTTTAGTAATCTTATTTGTCGTTGTAATTTCTCTTTGAATCAGTGGCCTTTGTTACCCTTTTTTGATCAAATTTGTTTACGCGTTTAATTGTACAAACTGAAATATTATCATACCACAGTAAATTATGTATTATCCGTTTGCAGTTTTACAAGTAGTTATACACAATTTTACCAAGAGTATATTATTGGAATATTATTATTAGATTCATGCATGTTAATCGCTGGGAGAGATCTTACTTAACAAGTGTTTGATTTGTTTTTATTCAAGTGGTTTCTCAAATCAAGTAAGTATCAAACGAGTTCCTTGTTTAATAAAGTCGATTGCATATGAATATTCACATATCTTTAAACAACAATTACGAGTATATTCAATAAACAGGAAGGCGATGGAATTATAATCTATTGATAAGCTTCTTGCACAATTTTCTGATGTCTTTGGCTCGCTCAAATTTTAATCATAAAATAATATTCGGCAAAGTCGGGCCATAATAATTTGTTATTCTTGCAATTATCGTGACTTGACTGGTAAAAACATTAGAACCAGTAACTTTAATTGCAAAAACACACCTTGCATACAGTTTTTATACTATAGGTATCATCACCTTTGGTATAACAAAGCAATTAACATTTTAGTACTCTTGAAATAATTAATATTCATAAGCTAAATTACAATTTGTGCAATGTCATTAGTTAACACATAAAAATAAAATTAAAAATCACAAAATTAATCAACTGATTAATCAATTATGACGCATGATCTTAAAATTCATTGAACGCGATCGGAAAGAAACGTGCAATCAGTTTTTATCAATGATAACGCAATAAATATTTCCGGCTACCACGTAGGTAGTTGGTAACAGGCTCTACGTATCAGTGGTTATTGACCCCTTTATAAACTAGTGATTAGAGTAGATCAAATATAAAAACTGCATACTATAGTTCAGTCTTCAATTTAAACAACCAATTTAATAAACATTTTTTATAAATGTAGTTGTATTAAAATTTATAAAAATGAACGTAATGATCGTACTTTATTTATCGTCGACTACGACAAACGCTCTATTTATATAGAAATAAAAAGAACTTCCACGAAATAACAAGTACTAATCGGACGATAATAATAGACTGTTTCTGGCTTACGTCAGAAAGAGCGGAAAGTACCCAATCAAATATGGAAATAATTTCTTTGGGTAGTTATTATCGAACCGAACCAAAATCTTTGAACACCCGATTCTCGGGAGAAAACGCCATCAACAATTCTACAATGCTGTAGTGCCGACAAACTACAGGATTGATTTGCCTTCCCGAATGCGCGATTTAAGTTTTCCATTCGCCATTACTCAATCAAACTCGGCCTCACTTGGTATTTCTCGTCTTGTGCGATATGTCAGTGCGTAATAAAGTCAAAAGGATAATTAATTTCGAGAATAGCCCATTTACTTTTAATATAAACGGAGCTGTGGTCGCAGTTGGTAAATTAATACAATAGCGGTATAATTATTGGCTTATTGCTACGTGACGTGTTCTCAGACTGGTTGACCTCGGAAGCGAACCAGGAACTTTTGTTAACTCAATATTGCCGTATTGCGAGCATTTATGTAGTTATCTGTGTCATATTGGAATACACAAATCTCGGGTTGCTGTCTTAAATTTTCTTCTTGTATATTACACAAGATGTTCATGAATGTCCTTAAAATGTTGTGTTCTAATGTCAAGAATGTAAAAGTCACTACAAGATTAATCGTTCCATCTTGCTTCTGACATAAAGAAACATATCTGTAACTTATCTTAATTTGTCGAAACAAACTATCATATTGATAGTGACCACTAATTCTACAACAAAAGATGCAATGCAGGACCGCGTCATTAAAAGTTATTTTTAAATATACAAATAGTAGCGAACATGATTTGTTTTTTGTTTAGTTTCAATCAATTGTACAAATGCTTACTTAAGAAATATTAGGTTACAAATAAAGATTCATGTCAGTGCAGTAATTGTAAGTATTCGTTGTCTTAAGCAAATTCAACTTCGCTTATTTTATTTCCACATTGTTATTACAAGTGTGTGCGCGTTAGTAACGGTTACATGTTCATTTGTCTTTGTCCGTATCATTATATAAATACGTGTAAAATAATATGCAACAATAGTCTGATTACCGTCAATAAAAATATAATACGAGTTGCCTACCATTGTAATTGTATAGTCACCAATTTGTAGGTTAATAAACATAACATAACATGGTCACTGTCAGACATGAGGTTCCTCTCGGATTAGGAAGGGTTAAAACCTCCACACATGCACATAAGGAAAAATCACACATTCACTAGATGACTTTATGAATGACCGGTCCTTGAATGTATAGAAATGTGGAACACTTTACTATCTTTTCCGTGATTCAGAAAGTATGTTAAGCCATCAGTCTCAGTAATAATTACTTAGTCATTAGGTCGAATGACAGTCTTTAGGATATTAATGACATTACGGCTTGGACCCTAAACCTTACCTTCTTTTCCATGCGATGACAGTAAGTTGTAATCGTTAGTATATCTGTAATAAACTGACATCTTCAACTGCCGTCGCCGATACATTTCGAAATCTGATATTAACAAAGTAAGTTAATGATAAATGATGCATTAATTCAAGTAATGCATCTGCCGAATATTCTACTCCTGAGCATTGAGGTTATCGGTTATAAAATACATGTGAACCTTAAGAGCCTAACCAACGAAACACACATTGCTATAGTAACAATTGCTTCACCGAAGAAACAGGTGTACTAAAAATAATAATTATTATTACTGTATTGTGCTTCAAAGTTCGTTCGAGAAACTAAAAGTAGAACTTTAAATTCGAAACAAGAATCGGATTCTCCAAGTATTTTTGTTGCAAATTGTTAAGCTGCTGTGTTCTGCACCGAAGACTGTAATACGAACGCGTTAAAAGTACCCGAAGAGTTCTGTCTTAAAGTTTAGAGATTGGAGAAAATAAGGAATTCCAGACAAACAACATGTGTAAACTCTAACAATTAATATTCAAATACAATTCAATATAGAAGCAATATTTCCAATAGACCCGTATGAAAACTCTGTGGCTGTAAAGGTTCATAACTGCAATACCCACTGTAATTTTATATTCCTGGTGCAGTATCAGTTTCCAGATAGAATGAACACCAGAAAATGGAAACGAGGAACTAACGAGTCGCATTGCGTGGGATGAATAAATTTTCTTACTATTTCAGGTTTAAATTTAAGCTATCACTGATTTTGCTTGAACTCACTTTACTGAATATGATATAGATTAATTTAGTCGAGTAAGAGTCGAAAGGTGAATGAATCTGTCATATTTCAAATAATACGGGCTACTTATTTCATTTATTTCCATATTGCAAGTTATTTGGTTTTTTTTTGAGATAATATACAACTATGCATAGCGATTAATACCATAGTGGTAATTAGTCACCTTTTTATTTAATTTTTAAGAACAAGTTAACAATGCATCTTTGGTAACTTGTTCAACATTAATCCATGTTATATTAATAAAATTAAGCTCCTTCCATCTAATGCCCAGCATCTATTAAGCTCATTAAAAGCACGCTGAAATAGAATTTTATATTTGCATAGCTTTTAAAGGCAACATTTTTCTCGTTAGCGTATCAAAGGTAACTTGATATCCATTGATAAGTGGTTTCATAAAGCGCAAAAATGTTTCTTCACAAAAGTTTGTATTACCAAGACGTTACCAGGTTTTTAATGTTTATAGTAATCACGAGAACAAAATACGTAGCTGAATAGAACCTTCACAGGGCCATACATAATATTCGAGTAACTGTAATCGATAAGCACAAAATCGAATATCTAAGCAAAAAAAATCGAATATCTATTAATATTTTCAATATTAACAAGCGTCGCCGTTTGCTTGATTAAACTGAGCTAGCAACCTATGTTATAGGCTTTTACTAGTATTGTTAGACATTAGAATAGTCTAGATAGCCGACCTAATATATGAAGAACGGTGGAGCAAGCCTAAGACCTAACTTGACTATATTCTTATCCATTCCTCTAACACCAACCATGTATTACCAACCCACTTATTCATACGTAATAAATTTTGCTAGTATGTAAGGAAATCAAATGTATCCGAGGATGGTATATAACATTGCCACTAAGTGCTCCGCAGGGGAACTCCCTATGGAATGATTACAATGCTTATGTACATATTAAGAGATTGAGTTATATGAAATGAGAACTTAAAATAAATTTAACATTCATAACGTCTGACAAGAAGGGAAACAATAGCAGTAAGAAATTCATCAAATCAGCTTTATACCAAAAACACAAGAGGACATAATACAAGAGACTTGTAATATGCAGACGAAATAACAGATTAGAATAACGAACATACACGACAGGAAACAAAAGAATAAGCAAAAGCTATTAAAACCGTCTCGTTTGTAAAGAGAAACACGGTGAAAATATTATTTCTATTCACTCTCTGTTCTTCACGTGTAGTGTGTAGCACAGAAACTCTCAATGATTAGAGACGCTACATTTCCCGTTATGATGTCAAAGGCAATCCGGTATTCAGTGTATAAAATACTTCTGATAGAGCGAAATAACTTTTCCTTGACAACAATGTGCAACACTTACGTACGCCCTATTAGTTCTATAATTTCAACATACTATTCTAAAGTATTCTACATATATATGTACGTAATAATATAAGGGTGTTATTTAAACGGTTAGCAAAGTATTGGTATATTTGTGAGCAGAAATATGTAATTGGTAAGCTGAAATTGATAGTTGGACAGCAACTTGTGTTCAGCAAATATTTATAAATGAGTCTGCAATATAATATATCATAATACTTACATACTCGTACTTCTCTGTATTGTTATTTCAGACTTTCTCCTATTGAGTATCTGATTTCTGTATTAATGTAAGAGCATGAAAATATACTCCAAATATATATGTTTTCCCCGATTTCCTTCAAACCATATATAGTGTTTTGACGCTTCAGTTTTTTACGTGGTGTTCTTACGCACCGAGATTTACGAGTATATCCGCTCTGTGAATCGAGCGACTGGAAGTAACAGGAAGTACCGCATTCCTTATCTCAATTTCAAAGGTATCACAGTACCGCCACCGTAATATGAAAAAAGCATTCTTTGCGTAGAATGTTTAACATCTCCATTGTTTTAGATCTTCAAAAATTGTCATTTATGCCGATCTAAATATAATTATGTATACAACGTTAACATCGCTTTTTAATTGATCGCTGTTCTTATAATTATCCAGTATACTTTTCCTACATGTATTACATACATATATACATAACCATCATAACATACATGTATTAACTACAGTTATATCAGCATTAAGAAGTATTTCTGAGTTGAAGAACCTGTTAATACGACGACTTTAAACTCGGCACTCAGCGATTTCCTATAACGCATTTCCGATATCTTAACGACCCAGGCAGTGTTTATCCGCTCAGCTTTTGTTTAAGTACACATAAAACCAATAATGAGGTGACTACAGTCTGCTGGGGAAGTCGCTAAAAGAGCAATTAAGGGAAACTGTTTTGGCGTAATCACACACTTCTGGGTTATGTTTAGTTGTAGCTATAAATATAATTTGCATTCTGTGTGGGCTATCTAGTGACAAGATTATAATATGAGCTTACTTATTATGATTTTTTTTTTAAATGCAATTACAAAGCTGACATCTTTGGCAAAATTCTCTTTAACATTTCAGTTAGAGCTTAATTTTAAATGCAGTGCCCATAATACTGATAAAGCTTTATCCTGCGAGCTGTCTTATGAAACATGCTTATGGAAATGTCCCAAAAAACAATTTACATGTATACCATAAATCATATCTTCTCATATCCCATCAATATTATCCTCAAGGAAAGGTTTGAATTCACGATCCTTTGAGCGGTATGTGTTCACGAGGATTACGGAGTTACGCGTGGACTGACAAAGGTCGTTTTTTTTATGGATTCTTAAAAACACCTTATTGGCTCAGGTGTTGTAGCCTTATATAGATGCAAAAAAATATGCTTGAAAGATGACTTCGAAAATCAAAACATTAAGGCTTATGTAGGTGAGATTTTCTTACTTACTTGACACATAGACTTAATGTTATTTAATAAGTATTAATTTATATTATTTTGAATTAGCTATAAAAATTATTAAAACACTTAGCTTGCCTGACAGTATTATACTTATTATAAACGAATTTTAATAATAAACGAAACTTGTGAACATCATAGTTTTGACATTAATATTCTTTCATAAAGAAAACTCTACACGTTTTATTACACAATCAAGTTTTCACACTATGTCTATATTTATGTTACCAGAAAGGTTTTGTGATATATGAGTAAAATCCTTTTGCCGAAAGGTGACACATTATTGACACGGATTTCAGACTTTGACACCCAAGACGCTGCAGAGGGAAATAAGGGCAGCACTGATTGAAAAGGTTCACAGGAATATAAAAATATGTACGGAATAAAATATGGGTGCCATATAAAAAGCAGCGAAAAATTTAAACTGAAAGGACTCTTTTACGCCAACTTGCAATATAATGATAATAATAGTAATAAATAGGATAATAAAATATTCAATCAATACACTGTGGTCTGTCTAGTCTAGCTAGGTACGAGTACTACCTACATACATATATCCGGCATTAGTGTAGCGTATTGAAGTGATGGCGACGATGTGACAAGTGCCTTAATTAGCGGTTATTAGTGTCTGGAAAGGGAAATTAACCAGGCGTATAATGAATACAATTAAAATGAAGCAACTGCGAAGGAAATCCTTAAATGTGGAAGGGTGGAAATTTGCGGTGTATAAACTTAAAATGAGATGTTTAATATTTTGATGTCTTAATACCTCAATTTCTACCATAATATTTCCTTTTAAATATCAAGCCTTCACAATTTTTATTGCCACATATCAAACACGTCATATTTTCTCCAAACGCCAAATTCCACAAGCCAAATTACTCTGTTAGTCCAACTAATTATTTGTTGTTGAGTTATTATGTTTTGACAAATGAAATACGTATGCAATGCGAGTTTTGATAGCTGTAGGTACCGAGGGAGATTAAAACTCCGATAGGGGAATCAAGAGGCTCCGAACCCGGCGCATATGTATAATGAGAACGATGAATGTAGATAAGGCACGCCAGAGTCAGAGAACTGGCACGTTGATATAATAAAAATAAATAATATCCGTCAAGATATTTATTCATCCTTTATATGTACATACATAGCTGCAATAGTAGACAAATAACTGCGAAAGCCCTTCGATTCCGTAGTTTCCAAATAAATGATAAATTAGGCCTTAGTCACGCCGCTCGGACTGTAACGCTTGTATTGTTTGCGGAACTGCTTCGGAAAGTGATAAATTACTTATTTCTCTCGATCCAACTGTCCGGTGAGGTTAGTTTGTGTATATACTTTTATTACAATACAGATGTAGTTTACCTTTAAATTCACTATTCTGTTATCAGAGTTATAAGAAAAAGAATTATGATTCGTAATTTAAAAAATACAGCATCAAGACAAAGTCAAATTGTATTAGTGAAGTACCTGTATATTTACTTCATATACTTTGTTTTGTTCACGCGCCATAAGATTATGGCGGCCGTAACGCCATCTACTGAATTTAACTGATATACTTTTTTCAGACAAGAAACTAGCCTGTTTACTACGAGTATGTTACTATGTACTGTTCAGCCCTTCAACTACGAGTATCTCTCTGAAGTGAACTGGAGTGAAACTAAAAAATGAAAAATATATACCTAATAGTTAAAAGAAACTAGGAACCACGGTTTTTGATATAGCAGACTACATTTCAAGGGTCATAGCGGAGGGCTTGGCCTCTAACCAGTATTTTCATTTCAAGCCGCTCTGTAGCTGCCAGGTAATGTATACTGCAGTACGCCAAGCTGTCGATGTTATGAAAGAAACCCGTACGCCGCAGACATACACAAGGGTTGCAACCGTCCACGAAGGGGAATCGCATACTACATGAGCCCAGGCACTCAAGTGTTGGTTTAAAATTCTATAGAACAAAAACGTACGCTCATGTTCAAAGTTCTAATTACAAAGATGCACGTGGCTATTAATGAGAATGACAGAAGGTATCCGGATTACCAAACGATCTCCAATATATTACAGTAATAACTAATACGGGAGAACGCCTTACATTTTTGCTTTATCTCCTTTTATAAGAAAAAATACATATATTCTCAGCTATAGTAACAAGGGATCGATCATTATTAGCAAACAAGTCTTAATTAATAGCAAAGTGGCTGCTGTAAACTATTTATACACGTGTAAGTAATGCATGGATATGTTTATAATGTTAATGTATGGATATAATTTTATGTTTGAGCATTCCTTCCTTACCTTCGTTGTCATAACAATCTCATTTTTATGCCAGGCATCAATTTAAAATTGGTCCTTATGATAGTTTAAGCCTTTTAATTCGTAAATACGAAAACAGATAATGGAACGATATTTGTCTACTAAATACGTATGTACGCTAGTAAACAGTAATAATTGGGATAAAACTTTGATAAATCAATGAAGAAGGAAAAAAATAAAATATTGTATTTATAAGATCCTAACAAAAGTATAAGTTTATTGTATCGCTTTAAGAAATCCAAACCTTTTTTTGTTACGGGAGAATTCTTCCCAAGAAACCCTCCTGGATGACATGATTATGTGGGATTTTTACCTGGTAAAATCTCCTCGGCGGTCGCACTGCGTATATTAGACTCAGGGATCTCCTAAGGCACGCATCGGTGCTTTCCTGGCGTTATGCTCCTTGGGGCCCATACCGGAACAACTAGCTTCCTAGCTTACGCAACACTGGCGCGTGTAATCGGTACTTTACGATAGTATTATCGTAACTCTAACAGTCCCTAAAGATATTTTTAAAGTTACACCAAAACACTTAAAACTTAGTCTTTAAATGTTTAAGTTTCCCCTGTTACGAAGTGAGAACTCTTCAATGACCCAATAAGTGGAGCTCGTATAAAATTGAATATAAAATAAACACACAATTTCCATTTCATTTATAAACGGAAAATACTTTTGATTCATGGCTGGTCGTACTCTCCATATATAAGTTATATTTACTCTAACCTTCTATGTATTAGCATAAAATTCATGCTCTTATAATATTTTATTTCGGAATATTTTCATTGCGGGTTTCCCCGCCATGGATTCATGGATGCAAATACATTTTGTGTTTTATATTTGGCTCATCCTTTTACATTCATCCTCTTGGGCTCATAGATGCGTAGTTATTGTCAAGATTGTATATCCTTAATACTTTCGGGACTATTGTTGTTGTGAGCAGCGAGGATGTAGTAATGTATACATAATTTCTAGTTTCATTTAATACCTCCATATTTATTTGTGTTTCCAATTTAGTTGTGTTAGGTATCAGCCAAAGATTCATTGAGGGACACGGCGTGTAGTATGATAACCATAATAATGATAATAGTAATATTTATAATGAAACAATTGCATCAGCACCTGTGAATGTATTCTTCTCGTGAGAACAGAATGGTGAAGATTAAAAACCGTAGTAATGGCGACGTAGATCTCATCCCCTAATTGTCAATAGTTAGAGTGACCTTAGAGTGAGAGGGTATTACCTAAGGTAGTATAATTATTTAAATAGTCTTATCCAGCGTGCTCTGCGGCTCGAATATCTTTGCAATAAGAATTTGTTACATAAACCTTATAAATAAAATGTAAAGAAATTGATAAGGTTTGCTTACCGACATTTATAAATATTTCATGCAGGATGTGGAAATTTACTTCACCATGCAGGTGGTTAAATATATTCTGATGAAAACCAGAGTACGTCATTAATATTGACTACGTAGACGGAAATGGGTAAAGCGAAGCTAGTAAACGTAACGTAAAAGCTTTTAAAAGCTTTTATAAATGTACCCGTATAAAACAGGGACTACAGTTTATCATGCTCTCAGAATCATAGAATATCTCATAATATTAGGATCAATTCCTTTATTTTATAGATAACTAGTTGTTTCTCGCTCACTTCAAAAAAGACCTTCTATAGTTTCCAATTATCGTAAATAGCTTTTATAAAGTTTTTACACGAGTTTTTAAACGAAACATATTCTTACGGGTACCGAGCTTTGTATCAGTTGCGAGGTTTGGGAATTGCTATTATAATTTTACTGTTACTCTAAGAAACTTATGTATATTTTAATGCCTTTTAATTAAGTTTCTAGTGACTTTGTCAGCTAAGCCGAAGGCTGTGGATTCCATTCCAATCTAGGATAGACATGTGTGTGTGTTGCGTGTTAAGGTGTAAAAATATCTATAAGTATATGTACTCGTACTACCGTTTTTTTTATAATATGGAAGTAGAAGACGAGCATGCAGTCCACCTGATTTTTAGTTTTTGTAAGTTAAATTGTACGATTGATTCCAGAAGGCTTAGTGACATAATTGAGATCGGTTTTATGCTAATCGATCAATCTATGGTGATATTCAATTTCGATTTCAAGAAAGACGACCCATCGTTAAACTAAGTAAACTAGAAATACATACCTATACATAATATTATGTATTTATAGATATTCAAAACAGTGTATGTCGCGAGTAATCTCCTGTAGCTTACATAATTGATCCGATTATAAGGATTAGTTGTACTATGTCAATAAAACTTGAATGTACCGTCGGACGTCTTCTGGCTAGTTGGCGCGAAAGTTTGAGCACGGTGGCGAAGCGTGACTGCCTTCGGAGAGTCCAGCGATGAAATAACATTCGCGGATGATGATAAAGAATAACATTTGACGAGCACTTTCGCCTGGAAGTAATAAAAATATATATGTTTGTATAATTGTATGTATATATGTATGTACATATGTATGTTTATTGTGTATAAGGTCGTGCTCGTTATATTGATTTAAAAATCTTAAGAACATTCATAGAATAAAGTAGATAAAATCATTGCAATAATAAAAGCTACGTAGATTCAAATCTTCGCAAATAAAAATAGATAAAAAATATAAGTGACGATAGCTACAAACGAGACATAAAACTCAACTGACAGAACAATATGCTTGCAATATTTTACGTTACATTACAATTTATCTTGCCTGCACTCACTGTCGCCTGGGAATAAACACAAACAGAAATGTAAAGGAATAAAAATGTACGTAACATTTTCAGAAATACTGTGTAATGATCGGAAATCAAGACTATAGGTTATACAAGTAGATACTATTGCAATAATTCGTGTTTCTATCATTGTATAGCCATACATATTTCATTAATTACTGCGGCTACCTTATCGAGCAAATATTGATATTACGTTTTTGCTATTAACTACCATTCGTTAACTGGTCTGTTTGAGAGTGTTATTTTATCCCTAAAATAAAATTATAGAAAACGATAGTTTATTGGTGACACGACATAAAGAGCGAAAAGTTATCTACTAAGCTTATTTAGTTATTTAGTGGGACAGATAAACATTTATTACTCTGTATTTCTTCGAGTCAGAACTAAGTTCATTACAGTGAGTGAGTAATCATTCATTATATAATAATTAACTTGTTATTACTCCACAGATTATCACAAATATTACAGTTTATGTAGTTTTGGTTAGATCACGCAATCTGTTACATAACTTCTGGCAACGGAACTATATCTGGCAATATTCCTATAACGTTAAGGTTACTTACTTCGAAAATTAAACGAAATCACTTTCGACAAGGTCACAGTAAGTTCGAAATCTAGTTGGAGGAAGAACAGTTCCACTCCAATTTCACTTTTAAATTGTTTGAATAATTGCCAATTTCCACTTAAAAGTTAGTAAATCGTGTATTCCATCCCGCTCCATCTGTGCCACTGCCAAATTTCTTAAAAGTTGCTGACATTGAATAAATGTCGCATTGAAATATTACTTTTACGTAAGATATATTAATGAATTACCTACGTTATGTTAAATTTGTACCAATTTAGTAAAAAAACTCACGATTCATGACATAATCTAAGAAACAAAGATCAAGCTAGCTGGCACGAAATTATCTGCTAATCACTTGACAGCGTCTCAACCACGCTTACATTTCTGGTTAAATACTACTTAATTGATGCCGTAGTGTTTGATTTCTTAAATCTGAATATATTAATGTAACAAATTTACATGCACTTTATATAGTAACCGCAACGAGAAACTTCTACGTTTCAACATTTGAGCTTGCTTGTGCAGTCAATGTTGAATGCTGAAAAACCACTTTGAGGTCTGAAAAGTAACGTAAGCAGAGTAGCTCGAAATGACTGCAAATGGCCCTCTGACGTCAAATCAACTGAAACTCTCAACTCGCTCCACCAATATCGTTTGACGATTATTAACGAGTATTCCACTCACGTAGTAATTATTCGAGTTCCCGCCATGAATGCCCGACTAATAAAAAGGTTTCAAGTTGTAAAAGGAAAGTTGGTAGGCAACACGACAAGTTACATATTACATTAGGTACTGCTTTTTGTCACCCGTACCCAAACTTCATGAGGTGTTAATGAGTAATGAAAATTTATTCGAATAACAATATACAAACAAACATTATGAGCAATATGTAAGTGAATTTAAATTTAACCTTGCTGATTGGACAGGCAGGACACGACACAGGACAAAATGTAAGGTGGGTGATTTAAGAAAAATATAAATTCTTCTTTCTTGCTTTCATCGCCCCGGGATTACATTAGAAGGAAGTGTATTTTATATGTTACCACATTTTTCGTAATACTTTGCGTGTATACGGCTGAGAGGATCGATCTAATTGTGCTTGCCGCCATAGACTGACGGAACATACTGGACGATTACTGACATAGGAAAAAATGTCTTTACTATAATACATACTCAAATCACGGATATACATAAATGTGTCACTTAAAATTGCTTAGTGTTGTCGTGATAACGTGAATTGCCGCAAGGTTTTTAAAGGCATTCTAGCAATTATCCGAGTATAAATGTTATGTACATATACATCTATGTATTGAAGCTTCTCTAAATGTCGGCAGATATTTCTATTTCAATTGCTTGGTTAACCTTTACATAAACTTTAGCAATAAGTAGATGCAGAAAAAATTAAATATGAAGAAATAAGTTATTAAGACAAGTAAATGTTATGCAAAAGGTCATTATTTATCTGATTTTTGTTGAACTCCTGTTGTAAATAACAATACGTTCTTAATACGAAATTAAATTTATCAATTATAATAATTTTCCATTTTATGTAACAGCTGCTATCTAATTGGTCACTGAAATAATAATATTTTATGTTATATCTCTGGATATTTAAAAAATATCATTTCTTAGTAGCTCTCGGCATGCCCTATATGCATGGAGGGTTGCGAACCGGTTACGAATAATGGTCTCAATAAATTACTATAATATCGGGTGGAATCGTTATGTCGGCTCTGCTGAAAAAACATGGCTGTCATACTTTCCATATATTTTCTTACTTGATTTAAAATATTATTTTATTTTTAAATGCTTACCTATTGCATCCGTTACTACGCTTCATTGACGTGAGATCGTCTCTGGTACGTGTCTTCTTTTGATATCTACGACCATAGTTGAATATTTGTGTGTCCATAGCCTGCTCGACTCAAATGACATCACACAGAATTGAATTAATGAATTAATAATTCTGTAAAATCTTTAAATGTGCCCATATTTGTGCAAATGGACGTCTTCGTCTTTATCTTTGTCATTAAATTTCGGTGTAGCATCAAAAGGGCGATAAAGATTCTAAATGTATTAAAATAAATTTAAAACAGCCCGGCACATAATGCGTACGTTAATTTCTTTCGGAGGCCAAATCAAAAGTAGCGTTAATAGATAAACCTTTCATAGAGGTAGAGTGGCGAAAAATCGAAGCTGATTGAATCGTTTCTCTGTGTTTAACCTTATGGGCACCGGACTACTATACGATATATATATGTATATGTATAATATGTATGTACCTGCGTGCGTATCATGTGTATCTGGGTAAACCAATATATGTATCGGCACATTCTGGTTGCGAACGAAGCGAATGTGCTCAGGTCTCAGATGTGGCTTCACCGCAATAGCAACGTGTTGCTAGCGTATTCCATAAAGGCCGTTGTAGGATCCGTTCTTTGAAATATGGGCGATAAATTACTACATCGTCGTACTCAATGTTTCGAATCCTAACGAGGCACATAACGACGGCAGTTTTAAGTTGTTTACAAAAATGTTAACTACAATAATAAGTGTCAGAAGCCAGTGTGGGATTCAGATGTCTATGCGCTAAATTATTTTCGCAAGGGTTGCACGATTGTACTTTTAATTTAAAAGTAATTAATTTGTAAATGTTTCAATGTTGAAACATTGTACTTAGTAGTATGTACTTAAACAGCATTTTTTTCTAATGGTCACCGACCATTTAGGAAACCAGTTGTCGTTGTTTTTATATACAGAATATAACACGTTATATAAAATACATTTGTAACATACTAACTAACTAAAGTCCTTCGCGCTGATTTTGTAACTGCAGCTATTCCTCAATTTCCCGTAACTGTTGACAGTGTTGCAAATGGTGATGATAAAAACTACATGGAATAAATGCATAAAATAAACAACTTTGTGGAACACGAAAGTCGTTAGGCCACAGATGTAGCTGGCTTTACCGCAGCGGCCGCGCACTGCTAGCGAAAGCCATAAAAGGGTTACCCTGGTATGGGCTGCCTGAAATATGAGCCAATAAATCATTCTGTCATTGAGGACGATCGGTATGATATACAGACTCCATAACATGCTGAATATTTTCACAGTATCTTTTCTCTTTTCCAATGCAATTATGTCGACTATTACCCTTTGAATTCATTTTATTAAATAGGAAATCAATATACGAGTAGCTACGTATCCAACTCAGTAACCTACACTATCCTCGTGTATGGGAGACATATACGCATATACATATGTTTGTTTTCTTTTCGGTAAAATAAAATAATAAAGTGTTAAGTCATTAGTTATTTATATCCCGAGCTATGACGGCCAGTACTAGCGGGGGTTACCAAGATTGCCGGGGTCGGAGTCAATTTGAAAATTTCTCCAATAAACTTGCCGAAGGAAACCGATTGATACATAAATGTAATATAATTTTTTTAAGATATCCATTTTTAACTGTATTATTTTTATTACTTGTATATTTTATTGAAAACCTTGTGTGGTATTAAGACTTAAGGAAATTTAAATTTTTAAATATTGAAGTGATTGAAGGTTGAAGTGATTATGAAGTGTTTACATGCACATATTTATTGACAAAGTAACTGATAACACTATTTTCTTCAAATGATATCGCTAATATTTCAAATTTGAAAGTACACTATTCTACCACGATTAAAAGGAAAACCAGTACCTAAATGTTTTATCGATACAATAAATTGCTATTAAATAATCATATATGTGTTCTTCAAATGAATATGCTACATAAAAATGTACATACGTAATAAAAAAAGTACGTGAGAATGACGCTAATAGACGGTGCATATTCCATGTACATAAATAATAACTATGTTTTTTAATATTCAGTTTTTCCTGTTTTACAGGTAGGTACTTCCCCATATTAATCCGTGTTGTAACTACGTCAGCGGCCTCTAGTGGATTCTAAAGTTTTTTATTTTATTTTAACTTGTATTTTAATAATCTTAAGAGATCAAAACGCGCCTGTATAATGTTAAATATTCATTTATTAACTTTACATATATCGCTTACCTTTATAAAATATAAGTTATAAACAGGCGAACATAAAGTCTAATGGCATTTTAAATTAATGTAATTTTTGTTATCATTGCAACTTTAACTGAGATTATCTTATTCAAATGCAAAGGCGGCCTTCACAATCAACGTCCTAGTTCGTTAAACATTTTTAAGCAAATTGCATCACGGTTTCAAGCCTTTATTTCGCTTCGTTAAACGCTCACTTATGATTTATTTACTCAAAGCGTATGCTATAATGTATTTTGTGAGCTAACTAACCATATCGACGTTGGATGTGTGTTGTTAATAAATGTAACCTATTTCAGTAGTAAGGTTACAGGGTTACTAGAATAAAATTCACACGTATTTCTATTTATTTTGAGCTGACAGACCTTTAAAGGTATTTTAAACCCAATATTGATTTCCATTGATTATAGCTGTTTATAAAAGTATTTATATACTTAACAGTACGCTTAACGGTACGCTTAAACTAATATGATCGAAAATTTAATTACGCTGTAATAATTTCTATACCGGAATTTTTAAGAGCAGAGTACTGCCTAAAACCCTCCCACTATGAGAGAAGAATAGATCCAGCAGTGGAATAATAAAAGAATCTAAAAGAACATTGTTACTGACTAATATTCAAACTATTTATCACTAGGCCAATTACCTGATAGTGGTAATTCTTAACTACAATCTATTAAGCACCACTTATGAGCATAGATTTCTTGTATCACTAAATGACTCAATGTATATTTAATAAAATTCACTCAAGGGCGTTTAGAGGAAATACGATTTGATATAATTAACATTATAAGGGTGAGGGAAAAAATCATAAGAAACCTACACCTCTTATAGTTTTCCAAAATGTTTTCCAAAGCGCGTAGGTAAGTCTGTTTTTCAGCAGACTATAGATTTTACTGTTATCACCCGAGCTCAGAAAGGTGTCCAATAATGGCACAATAACAGTGTTGATTGTACAAAAATTCGAGGAATTTGTAAAAAAACAGTTAGCTATATTATGAATATACCTAATACCTAAACCTGTTCATAAAATATTATAGATGAGGAAAATGTGCTTATTGATATTTAATCTTAATTACAAGAAAATAACCTAGGGTCACAGATAACGGCCTGCAGTCACAGAATAACAGTCATATGTGTTATGTACTGATAAACCGTTCCTTGCTATTAGTATTGCGTGGTAATTGAGCGTTGCCGGTTGTCAAACGTAAGTAAGGCGGATTTATTAACACTACACCGTTATAAATTTCAATGTTTCGATTTTAAATATTCAACAAAGTCGAAAAGCGACATGTGCTACATTTTATTGTTTCTTTAAAATATTGTGAAATCCGTACCCATTAAACCGTGAACATTAAAGTTAATGCGAACTTTAGTCGACTACCACAAGAATAGTTTTGTTTATATTTCTCTAAATATTTTTAATTCTTTTCCATCTACATACAATAATTCTTATATTAATTTTATGTTATTTGAAATTAAGATACATAATGTTGTCATTAAAAATATTTTTTTTTATATTATGTTCTCATCAAAACTAAACCATAATACTTTAATATGACAAGAGATTGCCTAATAACAATGAATAGCATACACAATACGTGATGTAGATACATAATACATACATATTATGTATGTATTGATGTCAATTTTCATTCGCACAAATTTTCCTTTATAAGGATACTAGCTTTTGCCCGCGGCTTCGCTCGCGTAAGTACGTATAGGAGACCAGTGACGATACAGTGGCCTTAGAAGACGTAGTAAGAATAAATGAAGCATCCTTGAATGACCAGCAACAGGAAATTTAGAATAAAATTATCCAGAAGTGTATATGCAAATGACGGTCGAATATTCTTCTTAGACGCTCCAGGTGGAACTTGTAAAACCTTCATAATAATTAATTTACTTTTGGCGAAAATAAGAAGTACTCATAGCATTGCCCTGGCTGTGGCGTTGACCGGCATAGCTGCTACATTACTCGAAGGTGGTCGAACTGTCATGCTACTTTTAAGTTACCACTCAATTTAATCACTGCCGAGACTTCCGTTTGCAACATCTCCAAACAAAGTAATTTTGCTGAAGTTTTAAAGAGTACAAAAATAATCATGTGGGACGAAATATCGATGGCTCATAAAGGTGGTACTGAAGCCTTAAACAGATCACTAAGGGAAATAAGGGGTAATACAAAATTAATGCACACACAACAGTTTTGCTGGCCGGAGACTTTCGGCAGACTCTACCAGTGGTG
>DWQT01000614.1:0-21060 GCA_018244895.1 Myscelus amystis hages | reverse complement strand
GGCATTCCAACTTAGTCCTCAGGGGTAGAGGCGCATCTGTGGTCGGCCTGAGATAGGAATCTAATTTTAACTGGGGTTGATTACAAATGTCCATGGGCGGCAGTAGCCACTTACCATCAGGTGGAGTGCATGCTCGTCTTCTACTTCTATATAATAAAAAAAAAAAAAAAATCTCATCGATTACGTATGTATAAGAACCAATCTGTTTATCTACCTACATGTATATACTGAGACCAAGCTGGCCTATTAAGTTGTTATAAAACTTACTATACTAACTATATAACTTACTATAAAAATAGTGGGCATGTTGGTCACGTCATTGTAATTGTATTCCTTTATACGAGTATTCCAAAAGTGTCTCTTTCTCATTTCATTTCTACTGGCAAATCTCATCCTAGTTTACATTTGCTATCAATGACAACAATGTTTACTGTCACGAAGTTTTTAAAATTTATTGTGAAAACGCATACTATTTGTGGAAATCAGAAGCTAAAATAAATAGAAAAAAATATGTGAGTTTGACTGTAGATTTACAGAATTAAACAGGACTATCCTGGCTAAAATGATATACTTGGTGCACTAACGTTTTCAACCCTCTCCGCGCCACCCCTGCTCTGCTCTAGACCGATAAACCCTTGGTCACCTCCGCTGCATGAGTTGCAACGCTTTTTAACTCTCATTCCCTCGCCTTCAAACTTTATCCGGTTTCAGTAGTTTTTGTTTTATGTGGGCTCGTCAGGTAATACATTAAAAAAATAATTGAAAGTAGCTTTTAAGAACCAGATTTATAAGAAAAATATGTTGTTTTGCGTTGATTTGAAAAAATCTAGACTATAAAGATAAGTTTATATGAAAATTACAGGTGGCTAAATATTGCCAAGATGACAGCGCAATGACGCTAGAGTAGCAGAGTGTAGCAATAGTTTGTCAGGATTAGCCAGCGGTTGCATGCTGATTACTGTGTCGTCTTGGAGGCTTTTAATATTTTTTTTTTCATGAACTCGTATATCTTGCGCAGAAAACATTTATCGGTTTGAATACAAATTTTCATGTAAAGTATATAGGTAATATTGGCTGTTTGAATGTAAGCATTGTACATATTAAAAAGTTTTTGGAGAGTAAAATGTTTTAATTTTTTTAATTCCTTCTGCATTAAGAAAGCAGGCCTAAGGAGGATGAGTTAAAGATTTAATGAAAAGTTAATTTTTACATTTATCATTTTTGCCTTATAAAACGCAAGTATTTCTAATAAAACACATTGTAATCCAATATATGAATATACATCATGAATAATATTACAATGATGTATTATGATAGGTAATTTATACAATAGATGTAGTATTTTTTATGATAGGTTATAAGATATAATATGATACATAGGTAATAATGAGCAAAGAGTTGTCTATAAATATTGTAGTTGTATAAAGACTATGTGAGCGCGGGCATAGGAAGTGACATCGCAGGAGTGACACAACTTTTGGCGGGAAGAGAGCACGGGAAGGAACGCGAGCGCCGCGGCTGATAGTTCGGTTTGAGGCGGGAAAAGGAAAGTAGTTGTTTGGTGTTCTAAAGATGTTTAAATATTATTACTTGTAATATTGTCGAATGAGTGCTTGTGATTATTTAAATATGTAGTCGAGTATTAGTTCGACTATAATATATTAAATATAGTTACAGTTATAGAAGGAGTAATTTGTGAATTACCAGTAGAGTATTTTTAAAGGCAACAGAAGTTACATGTGAATTTATTTTGCAACTTGTGTTACAGCTGAAAATTGTGACAAATCGATTGTGCACACACAATTATCACATCCAAGTGACGTTGATTAGACGAGGTTCGCGCGGCCTGACTAATTTGTCCGAATGCGTCTTGATTAGCGATTCTGCGTCCGGCGGCTAACGCGCGGCCATTAGCGATGCGGTGTCAAGGGAGCGTGGTAATTAGCTGGCTGATGCTAATTTCTCGGTCACTTCCTAAACGAATCTATAATGCATTATGCGCTGAAGATTGAAAAATAAATTACATATGAATTAAGTATATGAAAAAATTACTATCGCAAACCTGCTGCTCTAAAGAACCGTCTCTTAGCAAATGTGCTTAAATTGCTTATTTCATAACAAAAATTGCTGGTCAGGATAAATCAAGTATTGATACTAGTTAATAAAATGAAGAAACGTAATAATGCTTGGTTGTTACATAATTAATTTTTCACCTTAATATTTTTTTGGCTTAACGCCCGGCACCGATTTGGCATCCGTCCGGCCCATACAGAGTGGAGGCCACAATCAGAACTTTACCTGGAAGGTATTTTTTGGCTAACCTTGACTGTTAGAAATGAAAAATGCTTAGTAAAGTTTATTGATGTAAAAAGATTACTCACAATTGACAAAGTAATATGATATATAATGCATACTAATACATATAAATAGTAATCCATAAGAGATATTAGCAAATTAATGCATAATGATCTTTGGAATAATGTTTTTTATCATGTCATTGTTTTAACAACAACTCAGCATAGTAAGCTGAATTAAGCCAGCTGTGTCAAGGTATATTAAAATTTATTTATATCTAATAGTAAAGTTCGATGCACGACAACGTCCATTTAATATGTATATTCTATGTACTTTTATCCTTAAATGTCATATTTGTAATATGCGAACAAATTCCTTGTGCCGATAACTTATATTTAGAATTTTATTAGCTGCTTGGAATTTCCCATCTTACCTAATAGAAACTAGAAAATAAAAAGGTTATGTTACATTTGTGTCGAATCTCGAGACGAGCCCTGATTACCCGCGCCTCAACTTTCTTCGGATTTACGACAACGTAAAAAGAGACGGAACCAATAAGCTGCATAGGGTTGGCGCAATGGCTTCCTGGAATGGACCAGATGTTGGAAATGATTTGTGTGTGACTTAGCTAATGTTTACAGTTAATATTTCCGGGTTCTTATATTTGCTTCATGAAAAGTGATTGTGTAACTAACATTAAAAAAGTATTTATACCTTATGAACGCTTTGTCTAAGAATTCATTGTAGCAGAAATAGTAAATATGTATAACAAGTTAACAGTTGGCATTGTATTTCATAGATATTTACAAATTTTCATAGTTTTGAATTTTTGTGTTACTAGAAACACCGTGAACGGAGAAGTTTATGAACTTATAATATATCCATGATTTTACATTTAGTAGTTATTTCTGTATGAAGAATGGTTGTTTTGGTTTTAATTTGAACTTTTAAAAGTGACAACCCTGTAAGTACGTTTTTCCTACAAACAATTTACTTACGGTCGCTTTTAAGTAATATTTAATGAAGGGGCTGTCTCCCACATTTACAGCTACAATACAATTGGAAAAGACCAATATCGGACTTTCCGTTTATATATACGATGGTATAGTTAGTAGGGAAACCCAGGTAATTACGACATTCGAGTGTAGTATAGACTGACGGAAAGCTTTCAATCGATACTTCATTACAGTTTTTACACGAACATGTGAACCTTCTAAGAATACTAACGGATTCATTAAATTAAATGTAACATTTCTTTGTATTTAGTAAGAACTAACCTAAACACATTAATAATACAATAATATCAATGCACTTCTGCAATTACTATTTTTATATTACCGTAACAGAAATAAATGATAATTTAGTTGTGGAACATTGCAGCTAGAGTTTTTCATGAACCTTGTGGAGTATTTTCTCCATGAATTCGATGATTGTTTGTTTTTGAACTTCGTACCAATGTTTTGAATGTATACTTGAGATATTTAGGAGTTTTGTATCTAGGTTTAAATAATCCGTCAGTAGAATTTTTATCTCAACTGTAGATTAACTATCACAATGTTAAGAAAATACAAAAAATATCTAAAAATCACTTACGTTCACTCAACCAAATATGAAATACAGTCCAGTGTGCGATGCCTTTTAAATTCATATATTTTTCTGATCTGTCACTCCGTCAGAGCTACGAGCATTTTAATAGCAAATGAATTGCATACCTGTTTTGATTCAATTAGTAGTGAAGGGAACAAATAAGTTTGAAACAATTCGTGATAAGGCTTTAATTGTAATTCTCTGTGATTTTCAAACTTCAGTCGAAGTAACTAAATCATAGATAGTCGAGAAAATCCAATTATCGCTTGCACAATGGGTCACGGAATAATCTAAGCTAAGAAAATTAATCTTCTCAGTCCAGAGGAGCACTGTCTGTGGAAACTTAGACAATGGATTTATAATTCATCGATTTGGGGCCACTCCACCGCGTATCATGGACGGTTCCCCCATCGAAAGCGTTGTTCAAAGTAATGGTAACTTTATGAAATGCGTTTATTTCAAACACTTTTTTCTCATTTCTCTCTTTACTCGTGGTTTTTGGCGGAAACTGTAGTTTTAGATTACTTCGAAATTTAAAAGAAAATAGAATGTATAGCGTCGAGCTAATGTCGTTAAACCTCCATAGTAAGCAATCTATACGTTCTTTTATTTTCCTGTTTTCAGCTAATATAATGTATTTGAATACTACACGTGAAACCATGTATTACACATTTTATAAAAGTAATTTTTAGTTTTTTTATTTTAAGCCGCCTTTGGAGTTTTGGTCACCTAAAGAAAGACATTAAGCCTTTTAAACAACGAAGAAAATTGCGAAATTCAAGTTTAGAAAGTAATATTTTTGTCCCCAATAAAACATTTGACGTTATTAAGTAGCTTTCATGTCCATCTTCATGATAGACTCTCGCAAAATAACATTTTTATTGCGAAAAAGGGAAATGATGTACAAAAGCCGAAACTTCTTAGCAATTTGACTCTCGTTTGAAATGAAGCAAATAAAGTAAGACGAGTCGCCGAGGGTCGGCCTAGCTTTCCGGTGCGAATTCTAAAAGATAATATTTAAAAACAAAGCCAGTAGCAACCGTGTTTAAGTGTTACAAAGTAACAAAAACAAATTTCAAAGAATCAGCGAGATCCATTCACTTTAATTATATATTTTTTTCATTTGTAATTGCACAACCTTAACCATCATAGTCGACGATACTTCAGATTTTTTTTTGTTTTGAAATTTCAATTCTTTTTAATGCACCACAACTATTTCCCGTATTTAGAATAAAAGTTGGTACAGTTGCAGTTTTATTTAAGTAATAAAGAAGTAATTATTTTATAATTTCTCGTTGTTAAAAAAATATTTAACTTAGTTGTTTACAGCGAATATAATTCTTATTAGTGTGCTGCTAATAATAATTAATAATGGATGTAGAAAAAGTTTATAAAGTCGTAAGATACACCTAAATGAAATCAAAATTGCGAACGATAAAACGATCGATGCGTTATCGAATTTGCTGGGTAGGGCACACTCTCATGACCTTAAAAATCAACAGTTATTGTATGCCGTGGCACGTTCATTCGTAAAATTGTTTGGTTTCTACTCGAGCTTCAATCATAAAGGTTTCAGTATGTGTAAAAATTCAGGGAATGAGTTTTCCACATAATATTTTCACGATCCGTCTACAATTCAAACAAACATTGTTGCTATACCTATAATAAATGGATTGTCAGATGAACGCAACCCAAATATGTATAAAACCATGAATTTTTAAACTTCTTAGAAGGTTTTCATGAAAAAACTTCCTTTTCCGTCACTTTCCATACCATACTGTTCCGTGTTCTCGCTCCCGTTCTGTATTACAATAAATTATTTCCCAGTTCATTTCCATATTACTACGAAGATATTAGATGTGTTAATCATCGAGAAGCAAATGTATTGAGAACAAGAGCGGTTGTGCACGTGTGATTTCATAATTTTTAATTATAGCGAATAATACCGAACACTATAATAGGAAATAAGGATTTCATAAGCTGCATTATTGATTTACAAGATCTATGTGCAATCATTAAAAACAAACTGAAGAAATGTATATACGCACTAACTTAAGAACAAAACTTTAAAAATCTCCATAATTTATTAAAATCACATGGAATAATGGCGAGAAAACGGAGGAGTTTCAACAAAAGAAAAATCTTGAAACGCTCTGTAAAAATATTACTGTCGTGTTTAAGACATCGCGTTCCGACGCAAAATATGTTTTATCGCGTAATGCATCGTCGCATTTCGCGTTGCTCTTATGATATGCAACACATTGCATTTAAGGAAGGAGTTTCCTGTTTTGTACCATTTTTTTTATTATAATATTATGTATAGGTTGGAAAAAGGCAGCAGTAGCATTGGAATTTTTAGACTGCAAAATATGTAGGTATAAACGTTACATCGAAAATTGAGAAATAAATTTTCCTAGCTAATTGAAAAATTGATTGACCAATCGTTCGATTAACACGAATTTAATGTGTAATTTTTAAACACAATGCGAACCTAGTTACAAGATAGTTACCGATACCAGGATAACTCAATTAATGTCAATTACACTTATGATTTAAACATAACTATATCTTTACATAGATACATGTGTTTTAAACATGATCCATCCTAAAGTATAACACAGCATAAAATATCAAATTAGTGCGTCGCTGTCCCGCGGCGTCCCTTCATTCCAGCACGTTTAATATTTTACTCATTCCCCTCACGCGCCGCCTTCAACGGCCGTCCTGATTGCCGTTAAATTGAACTAAAAACTTCTTCAATGCTCCAAAAACGATTCAATTATATACCATATTTAGTCTAACGCAAAATTCAAATCGTAATCTCTATGTCATAATTTCTTTCCTCCTCCAACTGTCACCAATAATATCTTCTTGAGAACTAAGTGCTTTCGTAAACGACCTGGAAAGCTACAAGTAGCGGATGTCGTAATTCGAAATGTTTGCATTTGGAGATTAAATAAGTTTATTCGGTGCAAGTAGTTTGTTCGGCAACAATTTATTACACCAGCGTGTAGAAGTACCTACGAATAGCGTTAAGATGTTTTCAATAGAACGCCAACGGGATGTAAAGTTTCGCAATAGTGTGCTCTCGGATCGCGCAATTATTGCCAACCGAGTCCTGATTGAATTCTTAGGTCAAGTTTGTGCTGAAAGTTTGCATAAAAGACCCAAGCAAATTCTCCTTGTTGGAGATTTTTGTTTAATATATTTTCACGGGCCAGTTATTTTACTAAAAACTAGAAACGCTTTTCCGTTCCAACTTCCGCGTTGCGAGACTGTTTCGACAGATCCATTAGACGCGTTTTAATTCGTTACAAAAGCAAAGGTAGGTAAAATGTGTAAAGTTTTCGTTGAAATTGACCAAGCGCCAACATTTTGTTAACACGCATGTCATGTCTAGAAGTTCCGCCGTTGATTTTGGTAGACAATTCAGAATTTAAAATGGATTCGTTTATAAAGGCATTTACTAGGGTTCGCATTTTCGATGAGGATGAAGCGGCAGGTGAGTGACTTGTTTGCCGGTGGCCCGGTCCAACACGAACAAAACGTACGACAGTTTAGTCGACGCCGACGCTACCGTAGCGCCCTCTATAAATCAGACGGCGATTGACGCCTTCCTACAGGGAGTGATCTATTCCGCCGCCTCGATGATGCAGCTCTTATACTTGTAAGGATTTTTCATCGATCGATTGTGAAAATGTTGGGAGAATTCAGAGCATTTAAAATTTTGAAGCGAATACTTTAGCTCTTAAATGTAGTTTTCTAAGAGACAGCGTTAATGTAAGTGAAGTGTAGTTTATGCAAGCTTAGGATTAAGTTAGCTCAGAGTGACACTGGTCACTTTGGTAGTACGTAGAGATGGTTTATAAAGTACAAAACATTGGGATTTTTAAAATTTAGTAGCAAATATTTTTTAAAAATCTTGATAAAACGCTTACTTGATAAAACGTTTTTTAATTTCTTAACATTTTTTATGCCTGTTTACTACAATCCTGTATTTTTCTGTATTTTATTCTTTACATTTCTATTTATTAGATTTACTTTGATTCTAAGCTACGTGTGATATTTTTGATAACGGATAACAATTTTTCTTAACTTGTCACAGGTAAAACCAACTGCACTGGTTATGGAACCTAAACTAAATGTTATAACAATATTGTAAGTCTTATATATTGCTTGGCATCGGGATAGTCTTGGTGAATTTTTAATATCAATGAGCGTGGAGTGTGGCTTGTAGCGTTTTCGAATACGTTCGAATAGGTAGGTACATTTAATATTTTACTGAGTCTCCTCACGCGCCGTCTTCAACGGGCCCTGATTGCCGTCCGATCGAAATTATATTTCACTAGCACATTCAAACCTCGCTGGACAAGATTGCTTTTCGCTACAAGGACTTGTTAAATATTTGATTTTGTAAAATATTTTCACATAACGCTGTTAGTTTAACGTGGGGATGGAATTCCGTAAAAGGGATAATGTTGAGCTGAATTTAAAGCTTTTCGGAGCCACCTACAAGTTTATGAATGTTAGAACTGGATTTATCTATCCATGATTGGTTTTTAACTCGAGATTTTATGTTGGATTTTTTATCGGATGGTTTATCACAATCGATTATCGAATTTTCATTCATGGAAATTGCATACAAAATTGAGTGTATGCAATTCGGTTAGATCGATTACGTCCCGTATTTTATCTGATATACGAATATTATTGGAAAAAACCTATTAAGTTCATAATTACATAATATTAGTAATGTCAAAGAAAAAGTAAGAATTATTCAAATTCTATAATTATCAAAATGTCTAGTAATTACTTAACACATAGTGTTTAAGAGAGAGACAGCCTAATTTATTTTCGCATAGCGAATATTACCCAGAACAGGGAATAAATTATCTTGCAATATTCTCGTAGCGAAGTTTGAAGCTGTTTCTCCACGGGGAAGCTTCCAATAACGTCGTCAATAAATTGGCAGTTGAACATCCTATATTCGATGCACTAAGATATGTAAGCGGTAACTATTGGGCTAAGTGTTAATTATATAATATATTATTATTTATATGCCCTGATCTATATTCTACGTCAGTGATGTAGACTGCACGTATTGCGTTTTTTATTGGGTCTAGGTCCTTGACGTACTGGATAAACATTATGTATGAGAAAATTAAGAAAGGACCTTAGAAAACTTGTCCTCGAAGAAGACAGAAGCGAGATAATTTATATGAAGGTTGATTATTTTTGATCTGTATAGTTTTAAAATAAGGGTAATTTAATTTAAACCAATCGTAATAAATGTTTACGGTATCACATTTTTATAAAGTTAGCCTTGGGCGACGTTAGCTATATTGTATCATCAATTGAAAATAATATTACACGCTGCTCTTCGAATATATCCATTGAAGAAGATGATACAAATGTTACTAGTACTATAGTCCTATTACCAAATAACACTAACTAAATGATAATTTTATTAGCAACTTACTCCAAGGGCCAAAATACTCCATTAAGCTTATTCCTGCAGTCCCATTCGAGATTGATCGCAGAAGCCTTATCACTTATCACGGAAGCGTAGCCGTACGCCATTTTCTTGATATAAAAAATCGAACCCAATTTAATGATTTCAGTGCCACGTTCATTATTGTGAATTATTCGTCGACCGGAAATTGGATATGGGTGTTACCTACTTTAAAGTGTCAGAAGCCGATGCGGAAATTATTAACAATCAAAATGAAATAAGCAGTTAAATACGTTCATTATCTGGGAAACGGTTTAATTACACCAATTAATAACTGATTGTACCAACTTTTTGGCAGAATTCTGCGGTGCAAGGTAATTTTTAATACTATTATTAAGGATAAAATAACTTTATAAATTGCATCATAACAATTAAAATACCCCAATAATTTAACGTAGAAAATGACGTTTAATGCCATATGTGTGACCATAGAACATGCTAAGAGCTTTAAGCTAACATCTCGATCGAGGACCATCTGTTTATGTTTGATCAAAGCGAAATAAGGCATCAAACTCATTAATGTTGGCATCCTATAAGGTTATTTGCTGGCACCCAGATTGTTTATCGTCTATATCATCGTCGCACGCGAAGAAAAAACAGAAAGTTATGCTGATCTTAGTGCCTAGGCTAACTAGGCAAGAATTAGATATAATCTAAGACATAATATTCACGTAGGATATGGGACGCCTTACTCGTAAATTTGAAATCATAATCGAAAATGATAAATATACGAAGAACAAATGTACTTATGCAAAAGAAATTCAGTCGGATATGAAGCACATGAAAATGACTCCTTTTCAAATAAATAAATATTCAGTAAGAATCAAAAACGAACCAACAAAGCTGTATAAATGCCGTCTTTGAAGTTAAAGATACGACGTCTGGCGGCTATGTTCGCTAGTTAATAACAAAGCAACTGTGGGTATTTTGGTATCTATTTCAATTTCAGGCAAGGGCATGCACCGAAACTTATCCAACTCTGACAGAACTTCACAAGAAACTCTGTCTTCCGTGCCATTGTCTATTAAATCTGGAAGACTGGCGGAATCTGTATTTTAAAACATACATTTTATACTGCTTTTAGAAGTCATTTGGATAATTACTTCGCTGTTCTCTGATAAGAATGTATTAGGAATACGTACATTCAAAAAAACATCATGTATAAAATGTAAAACCAGTTCAAAGCAGCAATTTACAAGTGGTTAATAGTAAAGGTAAATACAACTACTGAACAGATTAGATCGCATCGTTCATTACCGTTTGCACCTTGTTTCGACGTTGCACGAGAATTGGGTGGTTCTTGGAACGGTTGAGGTCGTGATACGAACGTCCGAGCTTCGTGTTCGTCCGTGAATTAAGCTACTAGTTTGGATCAAAGATCGAAGTGTTTAGGCCATCTCTGGGACGTCCTCAAGTAATTCAGATGCCGCCAGATGATTTA
The DNA here is from genome assembly GCA_018244895.1 of Myscelus amystis hages. NCBI lineage: Eukaryota > Metazoa > Arthropoda > Insecta > Lepidoptera > Hesperiidae > Myscelus > Myscelus amystis. Next base: position 10,225 of record DWQT01000614.1, on the reverse strand, counting down.
AATTTACCACAGGGTTACCGCATCTATTAAATCAATCAAATACATATAGAAAAATGTTTAATTAAGCTTACTATTGTACTTGATGATTTCTGTGCACATTTTAAGTAAAGTGCTAGTGGATATCAGTGAAAGGTGTCACAGTTTATACTGTTTGTGCGGAAATAGATGCAGTGTAAATACAGACACCCCTGTTCACCTTGAATGTTTGATATTTCTTAAGTACCTAGTATTACGCAACGGGGACTACATGGACGACAGCCCTAAATATACCAGACTAGTTGACTTGAAACTGCCGAATGAACAGATATAACCGTCGCCGAACTGTTCTGGTGTTCTGTTTAGTATTCAATATCTATTTACTGCTCGCCCACATTTCGGAATCGGATTTATAGGCAAATTAATTTTACATGAAATGAAATATTTATATAATAAATTTGGACCAAAGGCCATTCTGAACGCACCGCTTCGCCTTCGAATCATGTCGTCGATTGTTCTGCAAAATATTTACTAATGTTAATGATAATGTTTCAACGATGTTATTCACCCGGCCGATTATTTGTAAATACTTCAATTGAACACAAGAACATATTCAATACTATGTTGCTAAGATGTTTGCTTCGACTGATGCAATCGTTATGCAGTTTTACGAAATACTAGGGAAAAAGAGTGTATACAAAAAGATTTTTGTTCAGAAAAAAATAGGTATAGGTACACATTTTTATTTCTTTATTAAAGCTCCGACCAATAAATGAATTCAAACGTAAATAAATCAAATCCAAATCTATTAATTCAGCATTCAACCAAAACATGAATTAAGTGAAATGGAAATAAGTGCCAATTAAACTAACTAATCGGTGAATATTTATTTAATTAAAATCGGAATTCATTTAGACATATGAATTTAATATTGGTTTAAAACGTTAAATAAAATGTGGAAAAAACATATACTTGCAACGTGTAACTATCTGTTATATGAACAGTAAGTGAATCATCGACATTAGGAACTAGCCAAATTTATTGGAGACAAAATAAGTGCGATGTGATTGTGAAGATTTACATAAATTAAACATTTAAATACTGTACACAATTTATACTATTACTACATCTTTGAATTGAGCACATTGACTCTTGGTTGACCTATTTATTCATTTTTTTCCATCCTCAGGTGTAAAAACACGGGCGGCCATTACACTCCATGTAACACATTACACTCAAGTTTACGACGCCAACAGAGGTGGGAGTTGGGTTTATGAATCTTTAAACGTTCTCAAAATCTGTATCACGGTACCTTACAGGGGATTCGCGTAGCTATATTTTCCCATAAGTGTATCAAGGGACCGATACTGCCCTGCAGTTTTTTTAATGTGCTCGGCTTTAAAATCTCCCTTTTTTCCCTCAATTTTTTTATTTACATTAAAACAATAGGTTGGCCGATAGCTTTTACAGGTTAGCTAATATACAGTTGAATACCAGGTTGAGCCCTGTTCTCAGTTGTTACCTATTTCTAGCTTAACATCCTCACCTGTTTCAATCGAGTGAAAGATTGAAAGGCGGTAACAGAGATTGCTGTAATTTTTGTTAACTTGCTGATGATTGTTGTCTAAAAGCTTTAATATTAAACCAGGCGGTACAGTTTATGGGTGTCACCAGGTGTACAAACTCGGCCTAACGCGTAAGTAACCGCCCTATAATACGCGCGTAATGCGATATTCAGACACATTACACTCAAGTTTACGACTGCTACTGAGGTGGAGCTGACTTTATGAATCTTTGAATATTCTTAAAATCTGTACCATGGTGTTTTTCACGTATTTTTGACGCCTCGTTAGTCTATTAAGAGTGTTATTTTCTTGTCAACAACTTCGATCGTCGAAACCAATGAATGTTTAATATATGGCAACAATTATATTGTAATGATATTAAGGCCGCCCGACGATTATCAAACCATTCCAGCATTGTAACTAAGGCAACTGGTGGATAGCTGAAAACTGCCTTACCCGGAATCAGGAAAACAAGAACTGACACGCCATCTTACTTAGGTTCAATTTTTTGGTAGTGTAACTTGTCTTTTCTCTTGTGTAGATTATTTAAATCAATAAACGATAACAATTACTACAATTAATATGAACCTATGACCAGCTGTTCAAACGAGACTTGAATTTAAGATGTAGGCACTTGTAAGCACTCTGTAAAGGGCAATGATATTGGGTACGATCTTTATATAATTATTTGTTTAATTTTAAATTTCCTTTTCCCAAAGTATATTTAATAGTTAGTGTTTATGAAAATTGTAATGCATTATAATCAAAACTGGATTGAATTTTCCTTTACCTTGAAATAAATGAAATAAATCTTTTACAATTTTCACTTGTAAGGCAAAAGTTAAGTGAAACATCAAATTCTAAACAAAGTTCTTTAAGGGAATCAACAAGTAAACTCTTGAGCTTTCTAAATTATTATTTTGCATTACAAACAATGAACTTCATTTGACTTTTGTTACTTTGATCGTTACTTGGTGTACAATTCGTAACAATACAAAGAAGCGTAATTTATAGTCTTGGCAAGTCCACTATTCTAATAATCTCTCAGCAAATATTAATAATTAGTATATAAGTGAATGCAGCCACTGAAATACCTTTACATTATATACCTAATATATACATACATGATCAGTTATGAACAGCAAAAAAAAAACGTTGTAAAAAATGTGTAAGTAAGATTCAATTGAACTTTGAACCATTTGCGTATACTCGTACTTTTGTTGCAATGAAACATGAAATGCTTTTTGTAACGCATTATTTACAATATTTTGTATATATGATTATTGTTTATAATAATATTATTATAAATGGTTTATACGTGTATTGTCTTTTATGTATAATTAACGTAATAATAGTAATAAAAATGTAATTACAACTATCCTTTCATTCCTTTCTTAAAATTCCTTATCTTAAAATTCCTTACCTTAAAATAATAATAGAATAAATAGTTTTTTTGTAATTGCACATCCATTGATTGATTGTGTGATACTAATAATTATACAACAAAGAAATCCCTGACATTTTTACTCGAAAGTACAAATCCACAGTTCCAATTTCAATTTAAAATAAAACAATATAGCACATGTATGTACATACATGATTTAGTGTCGTTCTGCGAGCTTCCTACAAGTGTCTGTTCCCATTCACTATCGCGATTTGCAAATGAATGGATGAAACAAAATTAGCCTCGGATCGTCGCCAGGTCATATCTCACGCAGAAGACAGTAGCGGTTGTTGACAGAGATCAGGACAATTATACGGTATTACCTGATAATATATTATCTAACGCGACAATCGTCACTAATCATTTCAAACGTGACGCTAAACTATATGGATGAAGCAATTAGCATAAGTGACATAAAATCCCGCGACAATAGAGTATTGCGTAATTTGCAATGTAACTGACACACAATATATATAATTATCTCTTTCGATGAATATCGGCAACCAACCTGTGAGATCTTAGAATACTTGTTCCTTGTAAAATGGATAAAACATAATTGTCCCAAAATATTATTATTATCCAAATAATTATGATTGCGAATGCTGTCTCAAGTATTGGTAATTTTTAAAAGCAGCGGTGATTACTCAGTGACTGTCAGTTAGCCCGGATGATCGTTTATTAGACTTGTTTTAGAAAAAAAAAATGGTAATGCTGCCATTACGTAATTGAATTTAAAATGGGATAGAATAAACTCAATTACAATAATATGTTTCGTGATATATTATATCTCAAAATTGTATCGGCGAAAGGCTCCTGTGCTGGCGGTCGGAAGATTAGTTGACAATGTCACGACGAACAAAGTTGCCTCAAAGTTCATCTCGGGGAGAACTTCCGCCGCTGTGTGCCCTTAAATTGAAACTGTACAACATCTGCACTGCTTTGATAGTTATTGAGAATAAATTACCCGTCAGCTGGAGTAGCTAATCCGTGTTGTGAGCGAGTAGTGATTTTCTTATTCAGTTTATATTTGAGTATTAAATTTAGAGGTACCCTTGTCTCAGTGACTCATATGACTATATCACTAAAAGATAGTTTACTCAATTTCTTATTTAATACTCGTAGAAAGAGGAAAAGGGAGTGCCAGACCTTTTGAGTTTTTGAGTTTGATCTAGTATTGCGTCTACCTATCTCACTCTTTATTAAATAGTGATCATCAATAGAAATGAATAAATAAATATGGGTAAGTGTAAAAATTAAGTGGATAGAACTCGAGAAGCCGTTAAAAGGACACAATGTGAGACGAATGAAACAATAAATTGTGTACTCAACATGAGGCCGCCAGGTACGTGATTATATTATGACAGGAAAGGGAAATTCGAGTGTATAACATAACGAAATGGAGCAGATTATGTCAACGAGTTCCTCCTTTCCTGGCGGTCGGAAGATTAGCCGACAATGTCACGACTGGCAAACTTCTCAAAACGTTCATCTCGAGAATTTCCACTGCTACGTGCCCTTCAATTGAAACTGTATATCCGCACTACTTTTATATCTACGGCGAAGACGTGATAGGCGCATGTATTAAATTTCAGGCATTTTAATACGCATCGTATACTATAAATATACAATAATAATGGGGTAAATATGTAGTTTGTTATTACGTCTAAAGCTGATTCTAATAAAACCTCTAACTATATTTCAGATTCCGGTCTTTAAGACTCAATCTTTCCTAGATCTCAAAGGTCTAAAAGTTGCATTGATCACGTAACATTACATTCCGTGAATGATTTTTTGTTGCTTGAATAACATTTCTGTTAATACAGAAATTCATAGTCATAATTGATATGAAATTATTTACATTTATTATAACCACTATATAAAACAAGTCTGTACAGATTGGTAAAACCTTTACATATAATATCTCTAAATATATTATGTATTATATGAAGCGAACAAACTGTAAAATGTCACATGTAAAGTACACAACACATTACCATGCGACGAGTGTAAAAAAAATAAAATAAATACGGCTTTCCTCGTTCGAGTGATTTTCATAGCAAGTGATCAAAGGACATCCGTGAATCGCCTTTGCTCATCCAGGTGGCTGTAGTGAACTAATCCGCCTTCACGACGTTTACCATAATATATCATATTAAAAAGTTTTATACACAAACGCTTATTAAATCGTTTGAAAAAAAATAATTTTGAAATCTTAATTGTAAATATAACATTAAATAATGCAGTAAAATAAACCTTTAAGTAAAATCTAACGTCGCACCCGACCAGTAAAACTGTTAATAACCCTGTAAAGGTTGTATACGGTATTCCCACAAAAAATATAATATCGATTAATCATAACCCGTAATTACTTTTTGCGTACCAATTTCTAGCAATAACCACGGTCATTCCGCCATTAAATACACAAGCGGACCACGCACGAGCGTACGACCAACGGATAAAATCGTAAAAAAACAATATATTACGATCGTGTACATTATGGGCGAATCTGAATGTGTCAGTGCGTAATTTATCGTTGGACGTGTTTTTTTTTTGTGGAGGCTCTCTTGACCTCATAAAAAACAGAGGCGGGTGCAGGGCCGCTAAAATCGGAGGCGAGGGCCCTCGAAGCGAGCGAGCCCGGCCCGCGGCGCCTATCGAAAGTGGGAAAAACAAGCGATCGCCACTCGACTGAGACGCGCCGGATGACACTTCACACGTCGTCGTGATTTTTACAACGTTTCCTCTATACTCTGCGGCGTTTTTAGCGCGCAATGGCTTTGATGTGCGCGTACCCGCGGCGAGGCGTCGAGTGTAAACTCCAGTTTGATAAGATTTTCACTCAAATCAAGTCGTTCTTTGTTCGAATAACAATAGGTATCAATATGCCACTAGGGTTGACTGTCAATGCTAATCCTTGGGCTAAAGAATAATTATTACCAACGCTAAAAAATTTAATACACGTCTTTCAAAATTTATGCAATAAAAGGGTGTTCTTTTAACTACTGAACTAACGGTTTGTTATATTTTTAGATTTCCATATAGGCATAAAGAATTTCGTTGAACTAAAACTGTGCAATTTCATTTCGAGTTTATTTTTTTTAACTTGCCGGTAACAACAGTCCAAATTTGTGTATTCAAATGATACAATGCGGCATAATTGATAAACTGCTTTGGAATGAAAAATGTTATTTTGTGTCAATTTAGTGCAACCGTTGCAAAACTATTACTGCAGCACATTTTATTTGCTGACGGCACTGAAAATTTGCGTCAGGCTAAGTGCCAAATTTATAACATTGGACTGTAGTATGGAAGGTTTTTACACTAATTGGTTTGGTTGGGCAAGGATTGTTAAAGATAAAATATGCGATGCGGACTGTTTTCGTTTACATTTTGATTGATTGCGTCATTACTATTGGGGAACTGATTGAGGGATGGATCGGCTCTTTGTAAAGGTTCGACTAGGAGGAGAATCACAAAACAAATCCTCCATAATGAACCAATGTAATTATTATAAGTAAGATATATTTCAAAGTATCTACACTAAGTTTCGTATTTTTGTTAATAAAGTTAATATTACACATATGGAAATATAATATAATTTTGATAACAAGTGCAAACCCTGCTGAATATCAAATAACCATATATTTAAATAGTATGGCAACAATGCCGATTGAGCCGTGTTAGCCCAAAGTTAGAGGTTTAACGATAGTAACTGCTACAACTTCATTGAGGTGGGCTACACATCAAGTACAAGTCTAGTACAAATACCCATCCGTGATACTAAACTTATAATGCCTGCTGCGTATAAAAAAATCCTATTATTGGAACATTTTACGCATTCTATCAACCATACATACGTCAGATTGGTGACGAGAAGCTTAGATCGAATGTTTATCTTGATCTACATATTTATGTGATTGTGTTTAATACAGAGGTTCTTACATTTACGAGTTTTATTGGACTCGGTCAGTTACATTTGCTGTTTTCTAAGAGAATGTGCCTCGTTTTTAATTGTTAAAAATTTTGTAAATAAGCATTTGGCGAGTAAAAAAAGTAAGAAAAAAATTATAAACGAATTAAGGCGATAGAGTCGAATCCGGGATGACGGTCATTTTAATATCGATTGTTGCCATTATGATACGGGCGGTTGTTTCGTGTGTGTTCCTCTAGTTTCCAATTTTATGGTGGTTGAACAGCCGCCGCGGTCGAAGGCACCGCACATCGGTATCTACGTAGCGGATAATAGCTACAACTTTGTTAAAACTGGTGTGCGTGCAGAATATACGCTTGAAAGCGGAAAGGCACAAAAGTGATAAATTCATATAGGATACGATCAAAAATGTGATTTTTTTAATATGAATCCGTTCATTCGATATTTGAATGATGTATGAAACGAATCGTTCTGGGTGTAACATGAAAATATAAACAAGTCCTGTAATAAATTCTTTGGCATTTGTGCCAATAATGTGTCTAATATTCGGCATTTAAATGATACTTAATAGAAATTAAGTCTAATGGTTTCTTACGCTGTCATAATTAGACAAGGCTTTATTAATATATGGAAAACAAAATTTAAAAAAAATATCCGGTTAATACGAGTAGGTACATGTATGTATATCCATCATTTACTATTCATTCTCGTTTAAAGATTGAGCGCACAACATAAATCACATGCTTTAATTTTCATATTTCTAACTCATGTATTTGAGCGTATTAGGTAAAAATATATAGAATAAATTAATTACTCATTTCTCGATTATTGAGTAAGAGGGTTTTGATTTTCGCCACCGACCGCGACAAGTCGTTGCCCACTTTTGTTGAATTCCGCACAAAAGTTAGTGAATTAAATAATTTTTGCCAATTAGAGAGCATTTGAAGTCAAAGTTGTTTTAGAATTTCTGTAATTAGTCTTGGACGAACAATTGCAGACCAAGTATGGGCATTTCACATTATTAATAATAAAATTGTGAGATTCTAGAAACTTTTCCTTAGATACTTATATAAATAATTCAAGAGCGTGTAGAAAAGGAGCATATGAAAAATCTTTATCGAGTGAGCCATAAGTACCTAGATAAAATATTTGATCGAAAGAAGGTGAACTAATTGTTGTTTAAAACTTATGTGTTAGCAGTATACAAAGAAATTAACGCGTAGGTATGTTGAAGGATCTTACACCGAAGTGGTGTAATAATCAATAAAGATAATTAAGAAAAATTGTAGATATACATCTACAATTACATTAATTACATTACTACATATACATGTAGTACGTATCATAACAAAATAAAATATTGAGTTATAATATAACTTGAGTGTTATAAATGATATACAAATAGAATCCATTATCTCATAAATAAGAGTCAACGTTAGCTTTAATCTCGAACACAACTGCAAAAGTATGTATAATTGATATATGGCGGAGGTGTGGGATTCGACGTAATCAACATTTTAATAAAATTTATTTAGAGATATAGATGAGTTTTCCACAACTTATTTCGCAAAAGTAGGTCAACCATTTTAATGATACAGTAATGTATTGTGGCATAACATGTATCTACATGACATCCGTATGCTGGTATCATTACAGTGCCGAGGTTTATGCATATCCGTCCACATCATACGATTGCTATCGTTTGCAATTGGTTCAGTAAAGCAGGTTCAATTTAATGGTGGTTGGGCATGACAAATGCGGAGCCTCCTCCCCTTTTCCCACTGATTAATATTGTTGCAGGCTTCATATAATCCTTAATTAAATTACCATTGGAGAATAGCAAATGTCGTCTTTGATTTAGGTTGCGCTTTAATATGTCTTTCTTCTTAGAATTAACCAAACATTAAAGATACGGTAGGTTCATATGCTAAATAACCATATCAATTAGTTAAAAACACACAAGACGATGTATCATTCGTCAATTTAGGGCGCCAGTCAGATGACCAGAATGTGCCGGTCTACGTTCTCCACAATGCCCTTACACCGAGGTTTCCTAGTAAATGTAGATTTTGTAAGTTGCAAAATATCTCGTTAAAATTGGTCCAGTATATCGCTGCTTTGGAAGAATAGCGTATTATTACCAAGTACTACAAAATTGAGTTTTTAACACCATTAAACCTAAAATGTTCTGTTTTGTATACTCAGTAAATCGTATTTCTATAACAAAATTTACGGCCGTGGCGCCACAGAAAGACTATCCTGTTGATCAAAAAATGTATGCAATTGAAGGTTTTGACACAACTTTAATGTGCTCTACTGAAAAATTCTGTCATTTTGAGTTACGACAGTATTTTTCCAAAGCAGCGATATTATAATTAACGAACGGACAACAAATATGTTGTTTGGATACTGCTAGCGTTTAAGTAAGCCTATGAATAGAAAGTAACAACTACATATTTCACCATAGACGAACAATTAATCTTACTTATTAGTCTATACTACATACATACAGATTTGAAATTTCGACGTCCCGAAGTGCACGGTTACGACACATAAGGACTTATCCGTTGGAGTTGTCCCGAGTTAGAAACTACATTCAAATTATTCTATTTGGTTGCTACTACGGGAAATTTTGAGCATCTAATAAAAATCGTGAAAACTTTTCAAAAGTGTTAGCAAAGTGGGTGTGTCCTAGGAAGTTTCCGTTTCTATACCACACCCGACCACAAAATATCAAACAATCGTAATCAAAACAAATAATTATTAATTACTATACGAGTGAATTTCAAAAACAAAACTGCATTACTACTGAAACACGTGGTTGTAACTTGAGTAAAAACAAATACTTTTAAAGATCATAGATCATAGATTGAAACTGAATCAAGATGACTCGAGAAAATCTTATTCTGTTAAAAAAAAAGAATCTCCAGTCGACAATTTCTGTAGAATTGCGGTCGAATAATTCAGGTGCCTTAACTTGTGTTCGAACGGAACGAAAATGCTACGCGCCGACCAAATGCTAATTTTATGGTTGAGCAACTGTGCCGAGTCCGCGCTGTCGTACGCAGTTCTGCTTTGTAGGCGTCATCTAACCAAAATCTGTTACGCAGTAGATCTGATAATTTTACTGTCGCAATGAAATTTAGCTACGCCAGTTGGATGGTTTTAAAGTTTTTTTTCGAAAGCGGACTGGTATCCAAAAGTAATATGAAGAAATTTGTATCTATTTATTTATAAGTGAGTAGTTCACTGGACAGTTTACAAAAACAAACATACGAGTATTAAATTCTTACCAGTACATACAGAAAC
>DWQT01000613.1:0-21060 GCA_018244895.1 Myscelus amystis hages | reverse complement strand
CAACGGAGCTGTTTATACATTTATTTTTTCTAAGAAAAATCGCAGAAAATTGGTTATTAGAGGTATTTGAAAAAAATGGTAGGTATTTGAAAAAGGATTGATTGATTTTTTCAAATACCTCTCTCTAATAGCATTTTTTACGGTTTTTCTTAGTAAAAATAAATGTATAAACGGCTCTGTTGTGACATTGGCAACGTGGCGCTTGGTAACTTTTACTTTTCCACCGTCGATATATAGTATCGAGCAGTGCTTAAAATGAGAACAGCATTTGAATTTTCACCCACCACCCAGAGATACTCGTAGCGATATATAATAGAAGATGTGACGGCATTTCAATTACCTCAATAATGTTCATTTACGACGCGTTTGCGCTTTTCTTCGGCGATTTCCATCTTACAGCTAACCGCTGACAATGCGACGTGGAACTTAGTGGCGGCCGAACTTCACACTTAGCTCTCTCAGTAAACACTCATGACGTTTCCTAATTAACGGACGCAATTAGTGGTTGCGCGGGGAGGGAGGGCGATAAGTGGCCGGAGCGGGAAAAGTTGGGAAAATTCGACGGCTTACACAAGAACGTGCGGCGCTTGCTTGCGCGTTGTGCGAGTACGTCTCGATCTGTACCGGTCTCAAATGTTGTGACCTTGGAACTAAACGTAGGGGTACAGGCGAAACAAAGTTACATTGTAGCGTTCTATCAATAACATCGAATATCTCACAAGTATCATTGCCAGTAATGCTGTAAACTTTAGAACATATCATATATTCATATCATATAATAGTAGCTTATAAGAATATCAAATAGGAAAAAAAAAATCTATCAATTAGGAAAAAAAAAATGTAAGATAAGAAATTTGCACTATACAAACTGACTGTATGTATATCTACATACAAGGACTACCACCACTGCATCTACTTTGTTTCCTTTCATAAAATAAAAATGGTATTACTATGGGAAAACACTCAGCCATCTGACCTGTATTATAAATAACTACCCGGTAATAAAGGTAAGTGTATATTTAACAAATACATTCATACGTTATTTACATATATGAGAGCAAAGCTATTTCGTCCCACTGTTGGACGCGGGTCTCAGAAAATAGAGCCATTAACTCCTTCGTTTTCTACTAGATAAGGAAAAGAAGCTGCTATCTCGATGGGTGCCGTTGCACTAGTATAACGGAGATCTAACTAATATCACGGGAACACGGGAACACTGTCCAGAGATATCGCTTGAAAAGTAGGGAGAACAGATATCTTGAATAACAAACAACACATAGAACCACCTTCATCACGGGGGCAGCCGAGTTTCAAATTAAGAACCCCAAAAAATGCTGTTACCGACTTAAAGCTCCCCAATTCCCTTACCCTAAGAGATATTCCTTGCTGCTGGATCTCGAGAGCGCGCGGTAAACTTACGCCCATTTAATTACAAGATATCATAATCAGTGAGTTTCTACGTATTAACTTAGTGAATTAATGTAAAATATCAGTATAGTATTATAATAAAGTATAACGATTATTTTTATCTATATTAGATCTGTCGATATGTTTAAACGACAACTCTGTAAAGAGTACATAAAGGCAGCTTCCCCTTTGTCATATTTAGATATCAATTTTTTTTTTTATCTAAATTCATATTTTCAATAAAAGTGAGTATTGCAAAGTGCATGAAATATCTGTACAAAGAGGTGAAAATGCACCAAAGAGGAGAGATGAACTATTTGCAAGCAGAATTTTCTTTTTCTTTCCACCTCCCTTATTCGCTGGTAGTCAATCTTTATATTACTCGCGTTGCCTGACCATTTTTTATTCGCGCGTTCGAGATAATTTATGAGCACAATATCGAGTACGATATTTCCATCTTAATTACGAATTCATTGATGCCCATGGAGACCAAATGAAAAATAGCTTTTACTCATGGTCTCGTCTTATTAGCATTCCGCCCCCGTGCGTTTTCCGATGAGTAATTGCTCTCTTAATTCGCGTCATCCATCCTCAAAATAAGGCAATTTTTCTTTTGACTACATAGGCCTTGTGTGAAATTGATGGCTATGGAAATACGTATTCAACATTAGAAAGGTTTATAAATTCTTTAATAATCTATAAAAAGAATACACAATGACTATTTTAACATATGTAATATGTAGGTTGTGGTAAGTTCATTCCATGTCGATGTTTTATATATTATCGGAAGAAGACATTTAATCGAGGTTTCTTTTTCATGATCTCGAAGTTGAATTTGCTTTAAAGTATTTGGATGTAACACATTTAATATATGTCAATGTATGTATGTGTCAAATGAGGTCTGATTTGTTGTTATGTAAATTCGGCCAAGAAATCTGCAAGACTGCAAAACAACATTAAATTGTACCATAAACAAAATTGAAACGATGAATGCAGAATTTTTTAAAAGCACGTCTAGAAATTTCCCAGTAATAACCTCCGTTGTAATCATATTTAATTACAGCCGTCTTTGACGCTGTATTTAACAATAACGCTTAGGGCCGTTTCGCTGAAAATTCAAGGAAATTTTACAACTCATAATAATAGCCATAAGGTTAGTGAAAGCGGGGTTTAACAACGTGAAATCGTTAGTCGTTGTTTGCGGTAAGATGCCTTTCTTTTTCCCTGCCTAGGCATTAATTTATTCCCCGAAAATATAAAAGGATTCTGGGGAGACGGCGACGTCGTTAGCGATATTGTAATTTTATTATTTGTATTTTTCCCGAATACTTTTAATCACTAGGAGCGGTTCAATGGGTGGAATGATGTGGTTCCACCGTTGAACATCAGCGAGAAATATGCTAAGCTAAAATATAAAAAGTGACGAATGTGGTAGCATGCTAAATTATCTGCAATATACCAAAATTATTATTACTATTTGTATTGCTTTTAAAATTAAGCAAAATACATTTAATCCAAATAAGAAGATCCATATACATAGGTAGTACGAGTAACAAATTACTGACAGATGATTTGATTCAAACGTCATGGAACAGACAAGCGTGCCTACCCCGTTAGGTACTCATGTACATATTATATGTTTTCTTAAGCATATATGTACATGAGTCGCCATTGGCATAGGTAAATGAATCTTCTCTCAGTCTGGTTACCTTGATCTCAAAAAAAGTAAAACGTATCATTACCTAAAAATTTATTGAGCAGAAAAATCGTCCGGATATTCTCGCTTACACATCGACAGTGAGGCAGGTTGGTAAGGGGGAAGAAATGAAGAAAATCAGATTTCAATTTCAATTAGCGAAGGATCTTCGTGGAATGATCTAAATCAAGTGAATGAGTATTGATGAGTTTGTTCGTTAATATAAATGAGTCATTTGAACGGGGCCGCTCAATCAAGCTGTGTTTATTATTGGTTTGTTTCGGATAAATCACCCTAATTTTCTGCTAGCAATTTGTAAATTAGTCTTACAATATATTCGCAGTCTTATGAAGGTTTGTTTTACTGTATCTTCGTATTTTGCATATGTTTATTACGATGACGATATCATCCCGTCCCATGTTACAATTTGTTTATGGTCGGGTTACATAAATAAATTTTAAATGGACGATCAGGACATAAATGTACATTTATTTTCGATATAGCAATTGTTGATTCAAATAAAACCCAAAGCCATTGTTGAAACAACCGTATTAATGAACCCTCAATTTTACTAAATAAGACTGACCGACTTATCACCTGTGTTTACCATTAAACTTATTTTTATCAAAAAGTAGGAAAACTTGTATGTATGTTAATTTAGATCACTTCAGTAACAGCGCTTCTGTCCACCTACTATTTCATTCTTAAGGAATAAAGAAGTATGCATAAAATATACCGGCTGCCGCTAAACTCATAAGCCTCTCTATTGCTGCTGTAACCGTGTAAAAACAGTCAATTAGAGCAATCGATTCTCCACTTATTGCGGCGATCGATATCAATTTCTTTCTTCAGGTGGCATGTTATACTGCGTTCGATAATTAGAGGCCACGATGCACGCGAGCCACAAATAATTCATTAACTAACCCCACTTACTGGCACTAACGTGGAATCACTTACCGTGTCAGTATGACGTTCGAAATTGTAAAATACTATGAAGTTGTTGAAAGTTCAAAAATAATTGAACAAATATTTATTTTAGCTACATGTTCTGCCTTGGTGGCCTGCGCCGATTAAAAGTCAATTACATAATGGAATAAGACTATTTTAAACCTGCAATACATTTTTGCAAGTGATCTATACAGTGTACCTTGTTCCTCTAAACGCGTTCTACTCGACTAGTGATGAGATGACCTCTAGTACTTTCAATGAGAAACCAAGCGCTCGTAAGAGACATGCATGAAAGCGAGTAAAGTCATCGAGGACTATCATATGGAAAATATATTTAGATGTATCTGTAACTTTTTATCTAAGTACGAGTATATAAAGTATTATTATACTCAAGATTCGATATATGCAGAAAAATCAATCAATCAAACGGAAAAAATTATGTAATAAATACGCGATTACATACATACAGAAAGAAAGAGCGTAAGAGTAAACATTGAATGATTCCAAACTATTCTCATATACCTGAGGAAATGGATGCAATGATGCAAATTGTCGTGTTGATATTAAACATTGGCAATTATAGAAAGCGACACAAGTGTATAATTCGATAAAAGGCCATAAATTGCTTCATCTACAAGTTATGAGAGCAAAGGAAGATTATATTATTAAAACATATTAAATAGTTCAATACTGCACCCTCCCTTACCTCACCAGTTACTCTGTTATAAGCACTTACATAGTGCAATTACGAATGCACCGAAGCTATTGGAAGGTTGGATATAATTGGATAATAGACCAATATGCACACGTGATGAGTCACAATAAATTATTCCCTGTATGTCGATGCTTTCTACACAGTATTGCTGATACTAGTAAAGTAAATAGAGTCGTATCCATTACAACTCTCGAGGGTTTATAGATAAATAAGTGTTCGTATTGAAAATACAAGCTATAAGGCCGAGCAACAATAACTAGGTACGTAGTTTGAAGAAAATTTAATCAGTATCAAGTATCCATTATGAAAAGAAAAATAAATTATGGATCGTCTTAAAATGTTTCACGACAAATTGAATTGCTTCAAGTTATTCGCCGACACGAACCAATTAGAAAACTGGACGCCAAGGAAGCCGCAATTAAAAAGAATCCTCGAATATCTTCCGACTTAATGACTTCTTTGCTTGTTAATTCCTTGTCGCGAAGGAAAAACCCCAAGTCAGATTAATTCCAAGTGCGAGTCGATTGTTTGCATAAGCCTCGGCACTGGGGAAACATCACCTCTTCGCCACCGGCTTAAAAAAATAATTAAAATTCGTAATCACTCTTGACTCGCCCCCGAGGGGATATGCAGCGCGCGCCGTCTTGAGACGAGCGCTTTCCGTATACCGTTTCCGGCGTTCTTTCGGCGTTTTAGCGGAATTGTGTTGCTTTTATATTGCAAAAATTACTTTTTTACGGCAACTCTCCTCACGTCAGGCTCATCGGAATGTTTATAGATGCCTTAAAAATTCTACATGCACGCTAGTTCGGAACTTTCTGACTCGGTTCGTTACGGGTTACCCGCAAAATATGAAAGCTCAACTCATCCTTCGCATGCTTAACGGTAGTTTTGAGCCCTCTTAACAACATATTTGGGCATATTTCGATTACCATAAAGCGTTCAACGTGATGTATAGTATGTGCAGTGGTTGTTTCGATGTGACACACACACGTACGTCTCGCACACATTGCCGTTAAAACCGCATTGCGATTTCTTTTCGGATATTGCAAGCGATAGGAACATGCATAACGACAACTGATTCACTGCAGCGTTGTATGAAGACAATTATTTTAAGAGCAAAGTCTCATAGAACTCGGATAGTCAAAATTGTTTGCAACAACGTTTTACTCCCTCATACTTCGTACAGTAGACAATGCTTTCATTAAAACGGGTCCAGCAACATTAAGATTTTCGGAGTAAATGTGTACATTGCCCGACTCAATAGCATGTAAAGTAGCTCACAATGGGCAGACATTTCCTTCTCGCATTCAAAAGAATTCGAGCTTATCACGGTCTTAAATTAATAAGCATTCAAGTTGAGCCAAGTAAAAATGAATAAAGCTCGTAACACCGAACAATAGCGTAATAAGGATGGTGCATTTTGTCTCTGAGAGCTCGCTTGCAAAACAACAATAATTCTTGTTCCCGTGAAAAGATTTTCAGCGTTATTCCACTTGAAATTATTATTATTTTTTTCTTGTCGTCGTCTTGCTATTGTCTCGGACTGAAGGTAAGTAATGAAGGAAATTGGGGGTTCGTGGGTTGTACGGAGGGACGCAAGATTTGCGTAGCCGACCGTCGGCTAATGCCGAATAATGAAACAGCTTTGAGACGTTCCCGCAGAATGACTCGCTCTGGATTTATTAGATTCCGCCAAACAGAATTAGCTAACTCCGGCATAACTATCTGACATAAAAATATTGCACCTAAAACGCACACTTTCTTTTTATTTTGGAGTTTTTACCTTTACCTTTGGGAGTCAAACTTTTGCTGCTTAGTGTACAATCTGTTTACAGATTAAATTATAAGAATCTAGAAAAAGAAATCCATTGCAAATATTCTAAATAACTTCTCAAAACACACTCTCCGTTCAAACTGAGCTGCTTCCCGTAAATCTATTTTTAATGTAAGAGGATTTACTGGACTTAAGATAGAGAAGATACCTACATCGTTGCCACGTGTTTGCTTGGTCACAGTATTTTGCATCGCCCCTCCTTAACGGAGGTTACTCGTGCGACATGTTAATACTTTGGGCCATCAAGTTAGAGCACCCTATGAGGCACGCTTATGTTTCACAAGAGAATCTTCATATAATTATCTAGCAGGTACCTACACAGTTATCCAGGTTGAAAATAATTAGACATTCATTAAGAATTATATACTTACCTAGGTTTTATCTTAATACTAAAGTCGTACTAATGGTTAATATTATGTAAAATGTTTTTCGTAATTTCATCGAATTATACGTAACGCTTATAAATTCCACAACATCGTCATAACCTTAAGCGCCGTATTTCCATGACCCATTATTTTGCTATAATACTGGTGAGCAATTTCTAACGTATTTTTTAACAATAAAAGATAGGAAATTAGATGATGTTACACAATATTGGTTTATCCATCGATTTCCTCAATAATTGTTTAACTGTACTCACCCAAGGCGGGGGTGAGGCAATATTCCCGCGACCACTCGCGACGTCCCAAGTCAAACATTACTTTTGTACTTCCCCATTTCCATATCCCTAAAGCGGTGTTCTTCGTAAACTCCTATATTTCTTGGCTTCATACTCGACCCGACTCACGGCGGACTGCCATCCAGCATTTTTAATCTCGTTCCTTGGATCTCTGAGAACACGTGGGCTCCCGACCCCTCTGTGTTTACCTTCCGAAATAGTTTAACGGTAACAATTTGCATCTAGTTATGCACGGTCCGTCCTCGGTTGTTAACTATGCCCTTTTCTATCTTTTCGTTTTTTGCCAAAAGCAATCGTTATCTCCACAACCAGCCGTGCGGTCATATTTATTTATCGGGCCATTTCGTAAATTGCATACATAATCTAATACGATATTAGCATTCGCGGATTCTGCTGGATATCTCCTTTGCACAAATTTGTTTGATTGTTGATTTGTTATAAATATTTCTTAATGATTGCAGAAATAAATAATTAAACCAATACATGAACTTGCTTTAATCTACATAGAGCTACTGTATAAATCAATAAATATTACTATTATTGTATCTGCAATAGAATTGTAGGTGCTGTAGTATATTGTTGAAGCAGTTTTCGCCGGGCTAGTAATATCTGATATTTTAATTATTGTTAGTTACATTTAAAAGGCAATTACCGTGTACCGGCAAGAAATATGAGGTTTGTAAAGCAATCCTATGTACACACGAGTGTTTCACAAAGATATGGGCAGGTTAGACGTGGGCCTAATCGATATCCTTATAATGATTGCCGGAGGAGCTCGCATACGAAATAAGGAGGGCGCTTGACGTCGGAGGTGTCCGGGGGTGGGCGCGGGGGGAGATATGAGACGATTTAGATTTTTTCCCTCTTCTATTCTTTCGTTTTTTTGGGGGAGCCCCCTCGAAAAGGGTGAGGAATTTAAGACGGCGTACGATCGATTTTTCGCGTATGCATTGGTATTCTCGTAATGTCTTACTCGAGATTAGAGTTATGTTTTTATGAGAGGTGCACGTAGCAGGAAGTTGGAGGCTCGACGAACTGCTCCCAAAGCTTTCTGTTTGCGATTCCTTTAAAGACATCGTTACAAACATTTATTACATTACTATACTCCATATTTTTAATTGTATGTATATAGCAGAGTTAAAAACTTTTTCAAATCTTATACTCGTAGCTTCAGATGTCAACTGTTTCACGATTTTATATGGAATCGTACAAAATATTCTAATGAATTTACTACGTTTCGTAGGTATAGAATATAGCGATACTCAAATAATATGGCTCAACAATGGCGGTAACGTAAAATCCCAAGCAAGAATACAAATAATTAAAACCAGGCCTATTATCAAGCGGATGTTTGTAGGCGTCTTTATGGTGTCAGCCGCATAATTTGGAGGTAAAAAAGTGAAACAATATTTTCGTTCATTAATAGATCACCGGTCCGCAAGCACAAAAGGCGAGGCGCGAGCCCGTCAAAGGGGCTAAAAGCCTCCAAGTCCACAAAAAAGTCTCAATTAAAACCCCCACGGAAGCTTTTAGAAGGTAATCCTTCAAATTGTTTCCAACGCCCCGTCATTAGCACGGAAAGTGTTAAAAAATAAACTTTTTAATCTTTATTACTCGACGACTGCGCTAAACGGGTTAAATTATTATAGGACAAGCGCTATCTCATTTTTTATTCTTTAACCCTTTACTGATGTAATTTATTGGTGTCTGGGGAGTTTCGCTTTGAAATTTGGCCTATAATTAATGTTCATTCACTGTCTTTAGAATTCGGATACCGGTATCCGATTTATTCATAACTGTTAGCATGAAATAATTTGCTGAGACATTTTTAATTGATTTGCTTTAACTAGACACACTTTTTGTGTGTAATTACTCCTGTTAATGGTAACTATATTAACATTAATAGGTACAAAAAAAAACTCTATTAATAAAATTGCCGTATTTGCTTACAGTTAATAATAATCAATGTGGCTACAGCATTCCAAACAGTATAACAAACCGCAGCAGCGATAAATTGCCCTCTAATTCAGTATCCCCAATTTGTATCACAAATACAAAACCGGATAACTAATCTGAAGCGAGCAAACTTCACTAATTACACGAATAAATCCAAACAATTCCCCGCCAACTTCGGCCTGTAACAGAGCGGTTGAATTAAAAAGAAAAAAACGTTAACAGACGGAGAGAAAAAAAAACATTTCCTTGACAAGTTTTATTCACCATAAACATTGTTACGGAAACGCTGCCCGCGCGCTGCAATGAAGAAGTTTTACGTCATTAAATTCATTAATTAATTCAAATGAAGCCGCGAGAAAAACATTTGCATTCGCCCCCCCACTTTCTTTTGTCTCGCCAAACGGAGGAAATCCAAGTCACTCAAGATTTTTCCTCGCAAAAAATCTTTTAAATGGAAATTAAGCGCTTAATAAACCGGCCGGTGTTGGCCGGAATTAATTAATACTTTGCCTTGTCTTGCAAGTTTTTTTCACCCTACATTAGATATCATTGCCAACACTCCAAGAATCGAGGGGAGTGGTTGCACTTTATAATGGTGTAATAATTAAGACAAAGTCTCTTGTTTCGGCGATAACTCTCCTAATTATTCATTTTCACTTCGTTTACACCGAGATTTTAATGGAATGACACTTTGTAATTGTGTGATCGCCGTCTTCGATGTTTCTACGCAAATTGTTTCGTCACTTCTTCTCTCTCCGATTTTATATCGTTGGGAAGTTGTTTTTGTTTCTTCAAGTTTTTATTTTAAGTGTATACCTCGTTCGAGTCGTTCTTTGTTTGTCTACAAATTACTCGCGTACAATACGCTCAGTTCACTTTAAAACACCTCGAAATTGGTTTGTCTGCCGCTCATACAAGCGAGACATTTCAAAGTTATTGAACGTTATTTAGATTTTTAATTAGCGGCACTGCGCGGGTTCTTACCCATGAAATGTCGTAGTTCGGATTAGAGCCTCGCTGGCCGGTAAAGTAATTTGCTTTTAAAGCATACTTTACTGCGACATTGTTTTACGGTGACCATTTCTTTACATTGAAACGTAAGTTTCACTTCGTGCAAGTTGAACGCGATAAAAAATTGCCAATTAGTAAAAGGGGATTGATTCAGATTAAAGAGCGCGCCTTGACAAACATTATATTAGCGCCTACGCGTTCGAGGCGCGAGCTTACATCACGAGTCGAGAGAACAAGCGTGAAAGAATTAAAAAATTCCGCACACAAAATTATCTCCGCATAAACGCCATGTACGAGGCTCGATCTGATAATGTGGCCCATTAATTTGAACAAAGTTCGCGTCGACACACCGCCGTTCGCCTTATAAAGGTGAGGCGACAAAATTTATAAGTTCGATTACTTTAATCTCGGTTAACTTATGCGAGTACAATTTCAAAGCTGACAAAAGAAATGCACGCAATAAATCTCGCCTCGCTTATCTGTTAAATATACCTGTATTGTTTGTAAGGGGTGTCGTTGTGCAATCTAAAACTTACATGAGGTAATTAATTTAATGAAGCGTCATTGCGATGCACGCGAAGTTTTTTGATCGCGTGTGACCGGCCCGGCGCTTCCATCGGCCGACTCGACTTTCGGACGTACAAATTTGTGAAGCCGTTCTCATTGTATTAGCTAACTAAAACAACATACACCTTGCCATGTGCCCGTCTAAAACTAATTAGATTACAGCTTTTCCTGTATTTTGTTTTCTTACACCATCAATACCACGATCGCATCACAACAGATAATAGCCAAGAATTATTATTAGACGACATAAAAGAGCGACGGTGACTCAAGTTCGTTTACCTTTAGGCCGCATAATATCTTCAGGGATGCCATATTTCGCTCCGTTCACAATAGATCGGCTTAAAAATCAGTTCTTAATCAGTTTAGCGCTAATGAGGGCGATATGAATTGCGCTCTTAATCCCCGGCCGGGAGGCGGCGTAATAAATAAAGGTATAAAAGCACGCGCCATATTTCTCGATTAAGTGCGAAAGTGAGTGCGTTCGGCGATCGGGCTTGCGCGGCGGCGGTAGACGCGTCATTACCTGCGCGGATTGGTCACGCGAATCAGATGCGCGCTGTCCGCACAATTATAATCAAGTACGGTACACCACTCGTAATTCTAAAGTAATCAAAGGTTCAGCCGTACGTTCGGTGTATATATCACGTACACAGCTCCTCCACGTTGGCGTCGTGAAATTGTAAACTGTCTATTTATGGTGGACACGCCACATTTGCACTGATGACGAAGTCGTCGCATAAACCGGATTAACATTGCCGGAGCCGAACTTATTATAGATGAATCGCGACTAATGTTCAGTGAAATATTTTGCGTAAATTATATAACGCGGGGATACAGGTCACACAAAGATGACACGATCAAACAAACATAATATTCATGAAACGGTTAGATATCTATACTAATATAAAATTTATTTGTTTTATAATGTCCGATTAAAAAGTAGTCCATAGCTATCTATTGTTGACACTGTATCTCCATAATCCATAGAAAGCTTCTTACCATAAATAATGCGTGTAGTCTGCTAACTATAATAGCGGTTGTGCGTAGGCGCACGGATCGACAGGCCTATCCTGATTGTAAATCAGGGCTGGAAAACTATTACTAGTATTGCCGTCTGACTGATGTTTGGACACGGCCAGGCTGTGTTCGAATAAACACCTCTGATTCATGCATTGTATTCGTTTCGTAATGTTTTCTCTAATGGCATTTAGTTCACGCTATCACTTTACAGATATCGACGCAGCGTCGCGACAAAATTGTCGCAATTAGATCGAAATGGCGTATTTATGATAAAAGACAGCTTTTCATTCTTTATTATACAATACACGATTAAAACAGCAAAATTTTGTTCAGTAACTTGAATTACATCGCTTTATATTTTACAATAATGAGCTTAAAGTACTTATTTTGAAGTATTTGACGTCAGACTCAACACAAATTTTGCAACAAAAAAAGTTTAAACATAGCTTTACTAAAAAAAGTCTTGAAAGTTTGTAACCTTGCAAAAAAAATTAAAATATATATATTTATTGATAAGATCGTCGGAGCGCATTTTATCAGTCCACCATCTGCAGTAAGAACAAGTTCTTTAAAGAATTATAATAGTCCCGTCCCTTTTATAGGAGATAAATGAATAAACAAGAGTGGAGTAGGCGTACTAATAGAGAAATTACTTGGGCATAAAATAAACATACGCAGAGGTGTATATATAGGTGCATTTGTTGTAAATTGATAGTGGGGACGCCACGTGCGAACATGTCGGCCGTGTTGATTGTAATTTGTAGTGCGCGAGCGCATGTACGGCCGAAGTGGGATATTCTCCGACGCGATATTATTATTTTATTCAGTCCAGAAGGCCGTAAGACATGTCGTCTAATCTAACTACAATCTTAGATCCGCTGAAAACTTTATTGCGCCTACTGTTCTCTATATTCCTATTAGTTATACATCGTTTTATTATCATTGAGTATCACAGGGACAAAATGTTAACAAAAAAGTAACTCTAAATTTTATAAACATATCTCTTAAGACATTTTTGTAAGTGATCCTTTTAGTCGCGTTTAATATTAATGATAATAGTTTATCAAAATAACATAGTCGTAAGTATTGCGTGTCACTTAGAACTTAACCAAAACTTATGCAAATATTAATTTCATAGCTACATGTTACTTAGTATATGTACCATCTTTATATAAGTTAATAATAAAATTTAGTTACGTCCAGGCTATTTGAATATGTACTTCATGTATTGCCGCTATTTAGAACGCAGTTCACATTTCATCTATTAAACAAAGCAGAATAGTGCATGACTATGTCTTCTCAGTGGATCGCGTAACTCACACAGAGCCTGAGGCATGTTGCGCCGGGATTAGAGTGTCACCGCTGAATGAACTGCAGGCGAATGGTGAAATAGTTAAAACGACCGCTTAAACAAGATATAAAAATAGTCTCATACTACAATAGGTCTCATACAACAATACAATGACCTATCAACATTGAAAGTTTTGAGTAAAGGATGTTGAAAAAATAGTGTTTCTATATTTGTTTTCATAAATTAATTAAATCGAATATTACCACCAATAATTAGTAACCAAATAAAATATAGTATGCCAACTAATTGCAATTGCAATTTGCAAATAATTTCAGATTCGTCCATCTCGACAACGGCGAGATGAGAGTAATGCTGGAAATTATTGCACTACTTAATTTAAACACGCGAACCAAATTAATGAGCAATAAATTAAACTTATGTTTAATGTTAAAGCTTTCCTTAGCGATAGTAAATGATTAGAAATATTTAAACAGCTGTGCATATGTAGGTTGTAAGTTATTTTTAATACTACTATAATAGCAAACCGACAGATTGCTCTTTATAAATTTATTTATTTATTCTTTATTGACTATAAAAAAATTACATTTAAGGGATAAATGACGAGCTTAATGCATAATGCATTCTGTGCCAGCTAACCATTGAGCAAGCAAAGAGATATAGAAATACCTATGGTAGTATAGAAAGAAAAAAGTCAAATCTATAAAAATATATAAATCACAATGAGTATATTTTAAAACATTTATAACTCCTTTCCATAAAACTGTGATCAGTGATATGGGATAACAAAGCATCCAACATAGGTATTATGTGGTTGAACTTTAATATAATAATGAATGTTGTATTTAAAATTACACACAACAATTGCTATAATAATACTTACATAACATAGAGTCAATAACCCTTCCATAACATACTAAAAACAATTCTGTTTTTGTATAAAAAAAAAAATACATACCCGCACAGTATATTATTACGATTGTAAAGGAATTGAAGTTTACGAATAAATTAACTCACACTATTTTTTCTTAATACGCCTTGCTCGACAACTCAATCCGAATGCCTTTACGATGCAGTTACAAATCAACTAAGTAAACATGGCTAGTGGCCTTAACTAAGAACAAATCGCTGCCATATATCACACGGTAACTTGTGCTGTGCCTTTTATGATAATTTAACGGTTTAAAAGGCTTATGCACTGTCCGTCTTCAATGCGAAACAACATGTACACTTCAAGTCCACTTATGAAAAAAAAGTTCCAATATGAAAGTAAAACAAATATTCGTTTAATTTTATAGCACTTTTATATTTTCCTACATGGTTCCATTAGCATCAATTTGACACAGCGGCTGTTAAATAGTCATTATCTTTTTTCGTCAAGAGGTCTTATTCACAGTAATTTTAACTGTGCAATGACCCAAGTCAATCGTTTTAACTGGTTTACTTGTAAATGACTCAAAATAATATAAAAGTTCTTCCTACCACCTGAAACTTTTATATTAAGTAATCATTCAACGGCGCTTACCAAGACATTGACATTATTCCTAACGTTTATCAATACTAGATAAATAAAATTGGGTCTCTGAGTTGAATGGTCGTCGAAGGTATGTTAATGGGTGAAATTCGAAACACCGCAAGTTCTTCGCTCAGGAGTTGGCAGGTTTTGAAGATTTCCTCTAAAAGCAAAAAATGAAAAGGCAAGCAAAACGGTTACTGTGCTACATAACATAGTAAGTAGCTTTTATGTCACGTTTACGCTCAAAAGGGCGAGAAGACTGACTTTAAAGTTAGAAAATGAGCCTACAACTGCGTTGTAAACTTTTAAGTGTTGTTCATAATGAAGTCGTGTTGCAGCTCTATGAGTCCATATTAACAAGTCTGCTGTATACTAATAAGATAAACATATTATTGGCAACTAATCAACATAATGCTCGCATTGATCGCTCAGAAACCAACGCGGTGGGAGATTGCAAGCATTCCGTGAAATTATCTAACGCACGGAGCATTTTGGATGATTGAGTAATAATGACAAGAGCATTTCTGTTCTTTGGAGTCCGCGTTAACTTATCTTAATAATTTCAAAACATCAGTTTATGAAAGCTGTTTGCAGAATATTATTAAGGTATCCTAAAATTTTGGCTCTTGTTATCATGCTTGATTATGACAGTGTCATGTAGTCATGGCAACACACAAAATATTTCATTGTTCAAATATCAAATACTGAACAAGTATGTCCGTCAAAAAAGTGAAAGTAATATTATGTATTTAAAAAGGCATATACATAAGTACTTGGATATATGTACATGTGATAATTTTTATTTCGTTTATCCCATAGTATTGGACGTTCCTGAATAGCATTAATTAAATGTTCTATTTTCGACATTGACATTTGTCATCCACCAACTACGGACAACCGCCGCTGCGTCAGATTCGCGCGAAAATATCAAACAAACTGATCGTGTTCGCTTCCCTTCGCGCCGTACCGCTTCCGCGCCGCCCCGGTATTTGTCATGTTTGATTTTTCGCGCCGCGTCGCGTCTCTTCGCGTTCGCAACGAATTCGCTCACGTAGGACACTGGGTTACACTTAAATTCTCATAAATATGGCTTCTGAGTAGATTTTGAAATAAATGGGACCAAAGTTGAACCTTGTTGAACCTTAAGCGACATTGCTATGGAATTCATTTCCCTTTATTATGTTCCTTTTGGTCATTTTTTTATTCAATTCATTTCAGCTTTAAGGAGATAAATTTTGTTATTCACGTATACAGAACATCTAAACACCTCAGTGAAATTTTAATTTGACTCTCACCCACATCCAGTAAGATCATGGTTATAGCCTGACTTTGGCAATCGCATTACTCGATGATCATGGATTGAGGCCGATCGTTAGTACAATTGCCAACTGCGTGGAAATAAACTGAAGATTTAACTGAATGAATTGCCTCTTAAATTTGTAATGTTCTTCACAAAGATAGAATTTTAGCTGTTAATAACATTTATAACTTTATAGATCGATGACTGCCAAGATGTCATAATTCGGTGCATCATTGCGGGAAGTTTTGAGCAAAAATGAAAACTACTAACAGTTACTAATACTATCATATATTCATAAACACTCAAGGAATGTAAAAATATCACATGGAAACATAAAACATCTTCATCATAATATTTCAGACAAGATGAATAGACGTAATAAAGTTGGTAGGTCGGCCATTGATATATGTTTCACCGTGGACGAGAAGCGAGTTACTAAATATTAAAAAATAAATGATACTATAACGTTGCACCAAGTGCAAGTTTAGGATATAGCTACATATATCGTACGGCCCGCAACCTGTTCAAGTCGTCGATGCACAGAGCCGGTAATAAGCGATTCCTATATTTATGTTACTGTAGCATTGAAGAATACTAGGATGTACGTTTTCAATATATTTTCATACAGACTGTGATGTTGGGTAGCTTCTATTTAGGTGCAGCTTGTTACTTTCAAAGTTCTACCACTTGCTTTTATTTATATACTTACATTTCAATTTCAATGAAACAGACGAAGAAGTCGCGGTAGCCCCAATTAGCTTGAATTGTCTTGTTCAGCATACAGTTAATACTAAGTATGATATATACATTTCTCATGATAATTGGAACAATAAAAAAGAGTTAAAAAGAAGGAATTCTCTTCAGTATCGCTTAACGTCGATACGATAGCAGTGAAACAAACATGTCCTTTAGTTGATAATCCTGACATGACGTCTCCGTTCGAATTAATTAACACATGCGTGCTCTTCACGAGTCCTTGATATGCAAAATCAACGGTCTAATGAAATAAAACGAAACTCGATTTATGTATATGAAAAAAGGTATAAAATATTATGTTTGATATTTATAGCGGCTATAAAAAGCTCAAAAATTTGTTTCGATAACAGATGGTATTAAAAAAGTAAGTAAAAAGCATTGGAACGTAGGCACTTTCGTGTTAGCTCTGAATGTAACGCTGTATTACATTTTTTAAAGTAAAGAGATGAATGAAACGAAATTACAGTTACATCAATGTGTGTAAACTCATTCGGCGCACATAACGTTTTACAGCGGAATTTTACGACGGACTTAAAATGACATCATTTTGGAATCAAATAATTTTGCACACAGTACGTATTGTGCGACACCAACGAGCAGACTGGATTCACCATATTAACCCTTAAGACGTAGGAGGGAGTGCTTAAATTTGAATAAACTCCAAACGCCTCACTTGATGTGACTATCTTTCCATGTCGTACACCTTTAAACCGAAACAAATATCTCGATTTAAAATCGAACCTGATCCCCTCATTTAACGTGTAACTGTGCCAGACTTTATTTACAATCACAATGGTTTGTTAGTGCAAAAAGGCATCGAAAAATAAATAATATAACCGTCGTATATATTTTCATATAAACCTACGGATGCTTTTTCAAACGTACATGCATGTTATTTACGATTTCAAAAAAAGAATCGATCTGTTATTAACATTGCTCTATTGTACCGTTGTATCGGCGTTTTAAAGTGACAGAACAAACGTTGTGTAGGAATCTCAGTCGGAGTTCACAACAGCTATTTTGTGCCTGTTGTAAAAGCCACTATTTCTCATGAATGAACCGAGGTGACCGGCGGTGCGTGTGTGCTCAATACTACCCGTGTACCGACGGCGTCGCGCGAGTGTGCGTCGGTTTTTTGTGAATGGCCAGCGATATCCGGTCCTATACAGTGTACAATATCGACCGGACTACAGGTTTTCTTATCATCTCTCGGACTCTGTCTAAACACAAGATATAAAAATGGTGTTTTATTACTTTTTACAACTCTCTCGATTCATGAATATCGATGAGACGTATCGAATAATAGGGCTTTTGGGGACGAAATGTCGAGATGTACTCGCGTGGGTGTCAATGAGTGGCGTCCGTTCCTGCACCTCCAATTTAAGGACTGGGTTTTAAACATTCTACATAACAAAAAATGTATTGGTGGAGACTTGAAACGCATTTATTACGGGTAAACGTCTGGTGATTTGGTCTCGTACTTATTACAGTTATGTATCAATAATAACAGGTTCAACAACCGGGAATCTATATAAAAGCCCGACATAAGTATTTGATGGACGTACATACGATAAGTTCAAATAACATATTCGAGAGGCGTGGTGGGACGCCGCAAAAACCAAATAACCGAATATTTGGAAATGTATCGAAAGCTTTCACTGCCATTAAGTGAATTGATTCAAAGATTATAACATATTTCGGTATCTGGTTTTTGATAAAATACTTGTGATTCATGTAAGAGTTAATAATCATGTAATCGATATCGATGCCACTTATATATGTAGGTATATGATTAGGAAAGAAAATTATGCTAACAGTATTTTATCCGGTCCAATTAATTAGATATATATCTGTGAAGATATTAATATATCAAAGTTAAGTAATACAAAAAGGTTGGATTACGAATGGTTACTTCGATACGCGAATAAATATAGAATAATTTGAAACGCTGTAAGCTAAGCGCCAAAAAAAACTCTCATCGCGCACACGATATAAAAACATAAGAGCTCAATATAAAACTTACATCCGCAAATAAATATTAGTTTTTATTGCTCCATTTCCAAATTTACACGTGACCTTCGGAATTATTAGCAATGGGATTTATTAAAAGCTATGACGTCACGCAAATATTGTATGTAACAAGATTTTTGAATGTTCAGCATTTCACTGTAAAAAAACACTTGCAGTTCTAGTAATATTTCGTTAACGCCTCTAGATTCTAATCGCGGACTAGACAAATATAAGTCAAGTCATTGTCAAGTACTTGCTATGTGAAAAGACCCTAATAAAATAATCCAAACATAAAGAGAAAAAGAGACAACACATATTACCTTAGAGTTTGCCAAGTTTATCATTCAATAGTAGTGTAGATTACTTTTGAAAACAAGATCATTACAGAGATACAGCGATATAAGCGCAATAAAAAAGGAAAGGCCCCTCGCTCAGAAAATGCCCTCCTACTTAAATAATAAATTTAATGTTAGCACCAAGAACAGACAGAAAATCGAAACAAAAAGCCGCCACCCTTACCAAACGAAGACGGAGTTAGAGCACAAAACAGGGTCTTGCCTTATCAAAATTTAAATTTGGAAAAAAGCGGGGGCTTCGTCTCATTTCAATAACCGTTATACGGTACCGGCCCCCCGCGCCCCGCGCCGGCCCGCGTCGCTGGTGCTATGGGTGATTGATGGCGGTACTGGAACAATGGCCACTCGCTCCCAAACCGAACCAAAACGCGAATCCTAATAAACGCTTTATTTTATTTGTACCAGACTCGATAATAAACATCGACATCGCCTTAGATTCGGGATTATCGCGACCGGTCCCGTCTCCCGTTTCGAAATCATTCCCGTGCTCGACGTTTTCTTTGGTTCTTGTCGCCGGTCACTTTTTACTGTATTAAAGTGGCAATTGAGCATGCATTCCACTTGATATTTCCACAAGCACTTCTAAGCCAGAACGTCAATCTCTGCCATCTAAAAATACTGATGTACCAAGTAAATAAAGTAAACAAGTACAATATCCAATGTTCTGACTACACAAACAATGGTGACGATGTTGCATACACTTAGGTACTGCTAATAACCAATTCTTACGTTGTTATATAGCGTATCGTAAAGTTAAATTGATTATCCCTTTATCGCACATTTCTCGTATAACACGTAACGGTTAAACTCAAACCTTACATAAGCATACGTACTTTAGCCGCTTTCCCGAACTTTAGATATTCCGCTGTAATTATTCAAGGTCTACTAATCAACGTACCTATTTGTTTCTTTAACAAAAGGAACATAATAGAAGGAGCTTTATAATATTTTCATGTATTTATAATCACGCAAACACACAAAGTTCCTATCGTAATGGCAGCTTTAGGACCATACTGGATCACGCTGGTCAAGTATGTAAGTACGCGCAGACTTCAGAGAAGAACATAATACAGAAGTCTAAGTCACAAACGCCAATTTGTTCACAGTGGTTTTCTTAACGTGTAACGGTTAAAGATATTCAATTATAATGCACATAAGATTTTGTAAATTCGGTCGAATATTCAAAATCGAAACGTAGATCCCGCGGGAGGCTGAATTCAAAATGAGCAGAATGTCACTGCTTATGATATTGCACATCGAGTATCTACAGTTTTCACCAGTAACGAGTAAAACCTTCGACAGAAACACCTACATAGTCAAGGTCCAGTGACCAAATTGCACGTCCATTAACAAAAGCATACTAAACATTTCACATCGTACAATTTGCGACTGGTAACAGGCTATCAATTGTTGTTCCTCTATAAATTTTTAACCGCACACATTACCGATGATTGATGGTTACACACATTCCCTTTAACATCTTCTGTCATTAAATCCTTGCAACCGCTCACACATTCTTAGGATCCGTCACCGACATTCAAAAGGCATGTAAGAATAACTTACAAGTTACAATTACATACATTTTCCCTCTCAATTACTGTTAAGGTTGGTGTAAAAAAACGCTCGTCGTCTTGTATATGTAATTTCAAGTAGTCACCGCGATTATTCGAGCGTGTCATTAAAACATTGCAGGACTCTAAAAGGTGACATTTTTATACCACTGCAAATTGAAACTTAAATAGAAAAACCATTCAGTTTGTTGAATTTATGACAATAGTCACTTATGAGTAAAAACGCAAATGAACGCATTTAAATTTGTTTTCTTCAGATAGGATTAGTTCAACATTGTGATAGACATAACGAATGCTTATTGGAATTTTGACTTAACTCAAAAAAGACAATTTTTGGGAAATCGCAAAAGAAGATCTTGCAATGAGACCTCATCGTATTTGTTGATGAATAAAATTAAAACAATAT
>DWQT01000612.1:0-21067 GCA_018244895.1 Myscelus amystis hages | reverse complement strand
TGTAATTTAAATTTAATTAAAGTAATTAATAGTAATTTTGGTTTTTTTTAAGTCCTCCGGCTGTCGTTAACTTAATTTGCTTAATAATAAAGCGACTATAAGTGCTTTCTGCCGGAGTCAACGTCACTTATTATTTCAGATGCTGTAAAATAATAAAAATGGTGGTAATGAGACTTTAAAGGTCATTAGCCCCATTTCACGTTAGGCTTACTCATTATTCAAATAGAAATAAATCAATATAAATTACGATTTTTCAACTTTGACACGGCCAGCTAAATAATACAAAGGATAGGGGTCAAAAATACCACATTGTCACCTAAAAAAACTCAACTGCATGGGAAACACTTAGGAAACGCTTCTTACTTATAGGAATATGCTTTGTGAACAAAATCTCTCTTCATCCTACTAAAAATCCAGTACCCAAATTCACCTTTCTTGAATAATTTAGACCAAGTTAGTCCAAAACTTCCTTAAGCAGTTCCCACGGGCTAGATTTATTGCAACGACCACAAGATTGCTCGTTCTGCGTTATATCTTAACAGCTTGCAACAAGATTTGTGAATCCACGTTGTTTACGGTAAAGACACCTGCTTACATATTAAAGTAAGCTTTAAACTAAATGCTCTTGGCGCGGTAACAATAAAACATGGATGTAAGGAATGTTTAGTACGAATTTCATTATATACAAAATATGTTCTCATACAGTAATCAGTATATTTCATCCCATAGCTTTCTTTTAACAATTTTTGTGAAACTTTAATCATAAATTTTCATATTTATCGAAAAAAAAAGATATTTCTTTTCAACCAATATACATGAAATGTAAACTGACTGTTCTTATAGTCATAAATAATAGACTTACTCGTATATAGATTGATCATGCTTCACACGTATAGCTCCAGTACAGGATTTTCTGCATCGTTCATGGTAGTTCATCATTATTTCTTGTTTAGTAAAAAATATTCATTTATCTACATATTCTGTGACTGTAAAGACACACCGTTGCACAGAGTTAATGAAAATTATTTTCTCGCTATTTCTTGTTGTTTTAGTCCTTAAACTAACCTTCAAAGCGCAATGCGTACCTAATAAGTAACAATGAAATTAAACGATTATTTAACTTTACGAAGACTCAGTATAAATAAATTCTTAAGCAAGCAAACCGCGGATGAAGCATTAATTAGAAGTGTAAGAGGCAGAAGTTGATTCGGAGTCGTTAAATAAATCTCCGTCTTAGTTGTGTTGTAACTAAGGGATGAGATATCGCAAATAAACAGCTTTACCTTTCCCCAAAACCTCATTGTCTATAGACGACGCTCTAAATTGTGAATACCTCTCTTATTAATTCAGTCCTTAATAAAACAAGTCTGTTAGTTTGAACTGAATTTTAGCTTAACTTGTAATGTATTGTGTTTTAGCGCTAACTTCTCTCTTATCTCTCTTCTCTCGCATCTCACCACGAGTCGCGATGGTTTCATTTTCTTTGAAAAAACTTTAAGTGGAAGATTTATTTCCGTGAACATTAAGTTCTCGGATAAGTTACTGCACTTGCTGCTGTATTTTATTAGCTACTTTGATATATAAAAAAAAACTTTTTCCCACCCTCTTCCACTGGACGATAAAATTTTACTAACAAACAAACTTTTAGATAAACTTAGTTAACGTCAGGAAACAAAAAAAGGGGTCTCGCGGTACCTTCACATCAGCGGGCGGCGTTATTGTCGAAGTTCTAGAAGCTCTTTGTCAACAAACGGGACAGCTATATATCAAGCGTGCCAAAACATTATTAAGTTTGTTTTTGAGATATCAGCGAGTTTCGTTCACTTTATCCACCGAAAACGTAAGAATAATTATTTTATACCAGTCCAAACGACCAGAAGAGAGAGATGGTTTGACCAGACGTAACTAATAATAATAATCAGGAACATTTCCAGTCACGACTATCTGTTTCCAAAGTAGGTAAATGAATGCATGCACTTTGTTAACCGGACAATTGATAAACTTACGTCGGAGTAATAGAAATATAAGTGTATAGTATAGAAACTATAGCACACTTATATTTCTATTACACCCACGAACAAAAAAAAATGTGCTCGCCACATAAATATTTGTCCTAGGCACGAAAACGACCTCAGAGTTAGCAGTTAATATTGCTAGCCGCTAGACGCACAATACTGTATAGTCAAATGTAGTACATCAGTGTAGAAAAGTATCGAGAAGGAAATGAATACTGACAATTATTCAAGTAAATTTAACGTGTCGAATATACGTTTGTCATAAATTAATTAAATGAGTCCTCGGATGCTTTTAACCTAGTTTCAGTTGCGGTCATGAATGAATCTATCCTTATTTGAAATAACCTCGGTTGATCGACCGAGCAAGCCATGGTCAAACTACTGACATAGATAAATGATTGACATAAAATACCTAGAAACGGCTCGTAAATTCATTTGCAATGTACAAAATATATATCTCACTTGCCTTTCGATTTCCTCGCGATGAAAATTGATTGTTAACCAAGGATAAACTCTATGACGGATTTATGATTTATTTAAAAATATCATCATATCATCATACAAATATCGTACAGTAGTGTTCAATTAAATACAGCTGAAAATCAATGAGATTACTTACAGAGGTGTTGTCGGCTTTGAGAACTTCCGTAAGTTTGAATTTAACGGAATAAAAAAAAAATATACCGGCCGAATTGAGTACCTCCTCCTTTTTGAAGTCGGTAAAAACAATGCGAGCACACTACTGCAAACGCATGCTGAACGGCCTTCGCAAATGTATTTACGCATCCACACACCACAAGTCATGTACAACCCAAATATTAGAAAAAAACCTCTAAGTTAAGGTATTTTCGGTAAATAACAATGTTACGTTGT
This sequence comes from Myscelus amystis hages, assembly GCA_018244895.1. Taxonomy (NCBI): domain Eukaryota; kingdom Metazoa; phylum Arthropoda; class Insecta; order Lepidoptera; family Hesperiidae; genus Myscelus; species Myscelus amystis. Next base: position 18,179 of record DWQT01000612.1, on the reverse strand, counting down.
GTCTCTTCCGTTTCATAATAACATCAGCGTTCACAAGTTACTATTAGTTCTCGTCAGGATCACAACTCGAATAAAACTTTCACTCGCAAACAATTGGTATTCGCGTAATTACAAGTTTCGGTTCCCCGATACCTAAAATATTGTTTTAGTTTCGTCGGAATTTCGCGTCATTGTTGAACTAAGAGATTAATTTAAATATTTGAGGATTAACGTTTAGTTTCACGTCAAAAGAGTTGACGAAAGCGACTGATGCTTAACGATATTTCGATTATATTCAAAGCGAAATCTTATTGGTTTCTCAAGTGCATTTTATAATACCTACTACAGTAATAGATAGTTTCTCCTTCTCGTTTAGAATATTCAATATTCAGTTGGGATTTCTGGATATGGTAACTAGATAATTCATATTAAGCGTTTAAATAGATATTTTCTCGCTTAACTCGTTAATCGGTAACAGTAAAACAATCTCTCTGTTTAATTTTCGCGTTTCTAAACTGCCAAGTGTACATTTCCATCTTTACTTGTCTATTATATAAAAGTATCATGAAATTATGCGTTTACTTATCATTGTTTAAAAATTATTTTTAATCATCTTAAATTCTCCTGACACTCAAATAATTGTAACCCCATCAGCAAAGAAGGTTCACTTCAATAAATAAAAGTAAATTACGTACACCTGTTTTTTTCTTTATGACGTTTTGAAATATACGAATGGATTTTCTTGGTTATTTTATGACAGGCATTAGGTAAGTAGGTTGACATGGTAAACACTACTGTTTAGAAACTATTTATATATTTCTTCTCTTTATTTTATTTTATTTTTGATTTCTTTTTATTTTATGCCCGTTGTGATAAAACCATTTCTGTGCGGAGCTACACTCGACAAAATTCTCAATCTACACTTGTTATTTCGTTGCAATTAATCTATGTCATGGAATCATAGAAGTGTGTTAAAACAATTATCGTTAATCTATTTAATGACATTACAAAATTACATTAAAGCACAATTGATTGCGAATATTAACGTCAAAACTCATACTTCGGTCTGAATAATGGTTTAAGCCAATGTCACAATTGTACCCGTTAATGTCCGTGTCGTGTCAATTAGGTATTAATGGGTTATGTCTCTATAATTAATGAACTATTGCAGTGTAGAACGTGGTTTAATTTAATCAGGTAATTCGTGTGTATGTAATTTCATTAGACAACCTTGCGTGAAGCCTTCCGGTGGTATTAAATTATAGTAGAATTGATTTGATGTAGTAAATTTTGAGATGCTTAAGCTTAATTAATTTATTAACACACGAGACCGCGCTTGCAAATCGGCTTCAAGTTGGTTACAGTTAATTTGTATCGTCATGTGCATTTGGTTTCCTTCTAATATAAAACGCTGCATTTGTTAACAGGAACATATTTTAATGGATATTTCGCTGACAATAATGCTAAAAGTAAGCAAAACTACTTCAACGAAATATCGAGTTGTTGTTTTATAAATCCATCTTAATATGTTCTTCTTCTTCTTAAACATATGACATTAACGTACATATGAGATTAGCTTTTATACTCGTATTAATATTATTTATATGTTACCCATCGCATACTCGAGCTATTTATTGATCATTTCCCAATGATATGTATGAAGGTAGGTTATTTTAAGCTAATACTATTAATTTAAATGTTATGTAATATTTTTTATGCATTTTATGTATTGTATTATGTATTTCTGTAGAACCTCATTTCTAAACGACCGATTAACCATATTCACCGAAATCTACTGATGATTTTGAAAATAAGTGTTTAACTTTAATTTTAAGCGTAGAAACAATAGAATTTAACTAACACAAAAGAACGTACTATTCTACCTTGTCTTTATCTAAAATATAAAGAATACGTACTAAAACCATCCGATAAAATATACCGTGAATATTTTCTTGTACATTTTTCCACAGACTTCAAGTAATTTGCATTCCATCAGCATGAAACACTTGAACGGATTTTATAATTTATCGAAGGTAGATAATCCATTTGAGAACCGTTTGAATGATAAATGAGGTGAGTGATGGAGTGTATTTTTTGCTACCTTTTCGTAATATAATTTTTTCGAAAATCTTCGTACACTTTCCTTTGCTTTTGTTTGTTATTCAAAACCATAATTATTATTCCATATTCCTAACATTGAGTTTACAACAAGTATCTTAACTTTTAGAAGTTTTCTCAAAACTTCGGAACTAGAACCATGGTACTTGTTATTATTTTTCATTCTCATCTCATAACATACTCGTATTTCTTATAAATAATCCCAAGCGAGTATATTAATATCGTCCATAATCACTAGGTTCTGTTTGGATTATTAATACTTTTTATGGCAAACAAAACGTCGTAAATCCACGTATAAATGTCAAGGGGTCGTCGTTAGAGACATAAGTCCCCGGAACCGCCCTTGCGGGTGACAATTTACCAAACAACGGAAGTTAACGTTTACGTTTGCGGTCGGCTTAGAGCTGTCCCTCGACCAGAGGCTCAGTTTGATAGTCGAAGATTAAACATATTACTTTGAAGATGTATCACTACCAGACCCCGTAATTAAACGACATTGCTCAAGATTCGTATATACGCATCTTTAAAATAATACAGTATTCATGATAATCAGTGCGATAAATATAATCCAACTAAATAACATTGTACCCCTGACACAGTTTCTGAACTGCAAACAATGTCTAAAGTTAAGCAACGCCGGATGCGGTCGCCACTTGGTGGGTGACCGTTAGTGGCACATTTTTCCGAGTTTCGCACAAGTTTCGGTGCTGGAAAAACATGTTAAGCAGTGAATCGCGACTTTTATCGTTAGGTAACAATCGTTAAACTTCAGAGGAGGCTTGAAAGGTGATTTAAAATGCTCAACACACTTGTTGGCCACTAACTCATACTTCTACCAATCCACACTGTTATAACTTGGTAGACGATACCTTTGTTACGAGTAAACCATATCCTTGGTTGACTGTAACCATAGCAGACTGCATACTTGATGAACTGTATTCTTGGTGGACTACGGTCCTTGATACAGTATAAGTCTTGATGGTCTGTACTCTTGGGCTCTCATTTTCGCGTTTGCGTGGTTACTCTTGATTGAGTGCATTGACAAAGATATACTGAGGTTTGTATTGCAACCTGCCTACATGATAAATATACGTATGTATATACTAGTATATAGTACGAATTCTTCATAACCCTGCCACATTAACTGGTCTCGTGTAATTTGTAAAGTAATGTAATAGAGTGGTTACAAAAGAATAAGACTTGTTTTAAGTGAGCACATTGGATAGTTACGTAGACAATTCAATTTGCCGATAATAATTTTACTAATAAAAATCTCTTCATGTTAATGTGTTTTTCCTCATTTACTTGGTTAAATGTCTGTTTTTCCTCTTTCCAATAAATTAATAAGCGAGCAATTGTAGCACAAAGTATCTAGTCAAACCCAGGTGACTTGTAAGTCAACACGGCCTTGCTTATTTTTTATTATTTTGTAACAAATAAGAATAATAAGAGGGATCTTGATAACAAAGTAAAAAAATATAAAAAGGATAAGCCCACTCAATTACTCGCCGGGTTTTCTTGGTTGAGGTCGTCTTCCGGCCCGGTAGTACCTATATTATTGTTACTTTTTATAAGTGCCCCCTTTTTCAACCTTCTTATTGTTCCATTACTGATACTGGTCTCTTCTCATAGTGAAAAAATGTAGCGTCACAGTATACCGCGTTTATTTAAAAAAATATCCCTCGTTATACCGATGAAAGAAGATACCGGGAAGACATTCGCACACAATCTAGTATAGAGTATAGTTTGTTTGTGTTTGAAATTTGCCAATTCCTTTTTGCCCATACTGAATAAAACCTTTGATTTTTATGTAAAAAAATATCTGTTTTTCGTTATTCACAGCTTAATATAGGTAAAACGCGTCATGGTTCCTATTATTTATCCAATTTATTAAAGTATTCAATTAATTCAATTTCCGGCATGGTAACTGCCAGTCGTGAAGTGATTGATGACTGCGCCGGACTACACCGGATGCGGAACTTCGAACATTTCAAAGCCAAGTCCATTTCAAGCACGAATATACGATCCTGAAAGTGTTTTGTAAATATCAAATACTACAATGTGAATTCTGTTAGCTTTTATTATAAGTTAGGTATCGATTTATACGGAAACCAATCATGTAACTTTCACGTACCTTACAATGCAGCATTTCACTGTGATTTTAATTGGATAACACAACTTGTGCAACTCCGCATAATATTAATTTTTTTTCTTTTAATTTGTAAAAATTCAATATTTATATGTAACTGATCCAAAACTGCAACTGTTTCATTAGGCTATGGACTGCATGATACTTTGTGCCGTGATAAGAATTATCGTACTTATAATACAATTAATAATGCGATGGAATGAACAAATTTGCCTCAATATCATTGTGATAAAATTAAAATATACACTTGTAGAATATTCAAAAGACATTCATTATTTCCAATTATGGTAAACAATTCAAAAAAAATAAAACGCACGCCTCATTTAAAATAAAATACCAAATAAAAATTCACTCATTTTAAAGAATCTCATTATTTTTTCGTTACTCACAGCAGACTGACTGTCCACAAAAGAAATTAACAGAACGCAAAATTTCTAACTACTAGCCGCGATGGGCGTGGTGGTGTGAAATTCAGTCTCCCACTCAAGTGGTCGGGGTTCAAATACCAAAATGAAAATTTTTATATTAGTCGCTAAAACGGTGTAGAAAAATATCCTGACACCTTACAGATGTTATATATATATGGTATATGGTATATAATATTTTCTGACATTAACCACCGTGGCTTTGGCCTAAAACCTGCTCAATGTGCACCTGTCTTCAGCAGTGGAATAATAAAAGAGTTAAAAAGAAAAATCCAATCAGCTTCAAAACAGGTACATGACTGTTACCACTTCACTTGATAGCTATTTCGATGTAGTTGAAAAGTTGGCTTCTGATTCGCCTTCCAGCTGTGAATTTGTGCGATGTAAACAGTAAAAAGTTTCCACGTCGACATGACGCCAGTGTATTAAGTTTTCACACTTATCCAAGGGTTTTAGTTAATTTAATTCATTTGTGTCATTTCAGAAACAAATTTACAATAGCTAGCAGTAACAATCTAGAGAGGAAACTAAATAAATATGTCAATATTTAAGCGATGGCAGAATCACGAAACAGATTTATAACACGAGTGTGCATAGTAAAGTCGCAAACAGTAGAGCTAGGCGTACGTAGTTAAAACAAATCACCATCTAATTATGTTTTTAATATTGAAACCGGGTTACAGTAACGAGTATAAAAAGTTGATATTCGCTAATGGTAAATAGATTAAACTGTGGCCCTTTTTGTATTACTATTTTTGAATTTATATCAGGATTATTGAAATTTAAGAATAGTTATTACATTAAGTATGATTGTTTATATATTTTTTAAATCAGGCTAAAGCTTAATCCAGATCCACCTCGGTCCCCACTTTCAGATTTCCAACAATCGAGAAACGAGGCCGAACAACTTAGATTGTTACCAGTAGACGCGCGCCCGTGTATTGAAGAACTTAGATCGTGTTTCAGTTTCAGAAGATATCCGTGTCAACCGTATTCGCGTATGTCACGTGAGCTTACAAAGATCCTGTTACTTGGACCGGCGGACATTTCTACTTTCTATTACTGTGACATATTTATTATATGACAATATAAAGGAAATTGTAAAACATTTTCAATAATTTTGTAAAACATTTCATACCCTTTGAAATTCTAGATTCAATTCCATTTAGATGTTTTTTGGTATAGTCTAAAAGACAATTTTAAAATTAAAACAAAATGCAGTGCAATTGATAGTTATAATATTGTCTTAATTGTGCTATTTGTTGATATATCTATATTAAGTGATTAAAGTTTACTAAATGAAAGAAAAAGAAACTCGTATTTACTTCAAATTGGTAGGTAAATAATTGGCTAGTTTAAAAGTATCCGTGAAAATCCTTGGTCAGTAGAAATCCTCAGCATCTGCATAGGTACCGCTTTAGCTAACCACAGACAACATTAATACGTTACTCTAAATTAGAAAAACTTTTAAAGATCGAAGACACATTATTACCGTATTCGTGTTTTTGATCTCGTAGCATTGAGAAAACTCAGGAGCACTCAGACACCCTCAAACCTTTCGAGGGGTACTATGAAGTACTATTCTATAAGTTTCAAAGAGCATAGATTCACAATGGTATTTGCTTACCTCAAGGACCTAAGTCAACAAATTTGGACCATACCAATATTGTTACTGGTACTACGTCAGGAATAATCATTAAGTTACGACTCCCGAAATTCTAAATTGTATAACGCACCCTAGCTTGTCCTTGTCACAAATTGACATTCATCCCTTAACAATAGTCATCGACCCTTATATTTCTGTGACTGTAACCGAAAACAATTAGAAACTCTCAGTTCATTTTAACTTAATTTATATTTACAGAAACAGAATCTATTGCAGATTGCAAATCCCAGGCAAGCTCAAGATACTCGTAGATACCTTAAGGAGACACATTAAGCACTACATTCATCAAATGTTCGTAGCGCTTAGTATAGTTGCCATATACTGAACATAAAAAAGTAATTTACGATCAATGTAAAAACGAATAAAAAATGATTACAAAAAAACATTTGTATCAAATGTAATCTAAAGGCATTGTAAATTCAAAGTATAGTTAATTTACAGATCCTCGGGCCATTTCCTCCACTAATTATTTCGCGGGCGCCCGCTGCTGGAAATGGCCGTAATACGATCTTTTGTGATCTCATTTATTAATTTTCGGCACTCATTATTCTCTCGCCCTCATGACTCGGGTTTCCATGTTCCATTTAAATTGTGTATTACGAATTGCAGATTTAATTATTGATGTTTTATTTATAATATTTTTATTTTATTTTAAAAATCCACCGCTCTTAATATCTATAAGTTACAGAGTATTACAAATGTTCGCAATAAAATTCTTATGTTCTTCACTTTCCTCAAAGTTGTGGTTGAAGACCTGGTTTTCCACACATCCAACACACCCCGTCACAATTTAGATGAAGTACAGAAAGATATAGTAACAAGAATGAACACATGATAATTATTATTATACTATAATTGTATTGTCATTTTCGCGATATAACTAATATTAAAACGAAGTAATACACCAAAAGGACTCCTTTTTCGTTCGTTATCATGCGGATGACAAAATGTGGCGAATCCAATTTTCTGCACTCTTCAAACACAGTCCACCGCCGGTATAACCGCATGACGACCGGAAACCACTTGTAACTGACATCCGGTATCCGGACATGTCCGCATAAATCATGACATGATGCTAGCTCTACTTAGACGGTTCTTAGTAAAACCTAAACAACTTTATTCTCTCATTATATCCTGTGAAAATTTTCCAAATCACAATGGATTTCGAATATTCATTTAACAATATCCGGATCTTATTTATGTGAAGTGTAATAATCATTAAGCGGTAAATCTCCTGCATTACGAGTATTAATTACATTCGCAATCTTAATCTGTAATGCTATGTTCGTGGCTAACCTTTTCGTCGCATGTTCTTAAACTGCTTTTAAGGCTTGTTAACGGTTGTTTGACGATAACAGCCAGAATTGACTGGTTAACGTACCTTCCGCAACATGGAAACACTCGAGAAAGTTTGCCACAACCGGTCATACCCCCCCAAAAGCCCCCACCCCCGGCACCTCTCCAATTTACGGATCGTTTGTAATCTACAATCACGGGTACAAGTGTTTCGCGTTACGAAAATGTATTATCTGACGTACTCTTCAACGTCAATATGGAAGGACTGGCTATCAGGAATACAGAATCAATTTCACCAGATTCCATTATTAAACGAACCGCACACTTTCGATTTCAGTAAGAAAAACATTTATCCGAAACTTCTCGAATCCATTACAGAATACACTTACGCTTGACAAATTATTTACGCGTTATAATCCCGTGGGTGAGGAACAAACGACATTTATCCTTCGCGGCAGTAATTTATTCATTTGCGAACAAGTAAAACCTCTTGGAACGGTGTAATATCACTTAATAGCTTTCGGATTTTCTTTATTGGCTTACAGTTTATTTATTGCGCTTATGAAAAAGAAAATGAATACAGTTTTATGAATTACTTTTATATCCTCAATCTATATTCCTATTTCATTTGATATATTCATTGTAAAAATGGTAAATGTTAATTATATGACTTGAACAATAGCAATAATAGTAGCTCTGTGCGTAGAGCTGGCTAGCACTTGAATTAATTGACTTAATTGTAACTTCATAATTAGTTGAAATAATTGTAAATTCAAACGCACACTAATCGATACCCGTACTTCAGTACTGAGCTCAACAATAAACAGTTCAGTGTAATATGTACATAGATAGTAGACAGTCATGACGAGAATACGACAAGACTTAAATAATTTCCATTGAAGGGGTGTCTGAAGAGGTGCTAACGACTGTATTTGCATATCGAACGTCTACCGACCGACAGCGACCAGACAATGTTTCCTTCTAACTTTATCATGTAACAATGTATTGCACTTAGATGTAATGACAAAAATAAAAAAATGGATTTAAATTTCATAATCTAACCACGAGTGGCCGATCACACACAAGAATGATTCCAAACATTCTTTTGCATATGAAATAGAATTCAAAATTAAATAAACTTTTTTTCTGACAACTCAATTAATTGTACAATTATTATTAAATAACAAGCATGTAGTATTCTTCCACTAAAGTTATTACATAGATTACAAAAAGGTAGACGTTTACAAGCATTTCAGTAAGAGATCTCTCGCAATGTCTCTGCAGTGCCAAGGTACGCTTTAACATATGCTTCAGTAGAACTGTAGAGCATTTTATGCCGCCACATAACGGTGTCAAAGTTAGCAGACATTAGGTGGTTCAGCTTGTAAAACGTTCCGGGTGTCATAAGACGTATATCGTTTGGAATTGGCCAGTTGCCAATGTCGTGTTTGGCTTGCAGACATTTTAACGGCTGAAAGTCACAAGCTAATCCACCGTTATTGGTAAATTAGACAGTATCTGTCTGGAGCGCTCATTGCTCTGTGCGTTATCACAAATAATGTCCAAAGCGTCACTGAATAGTACTAATATCGTTCGAACTTTCGTAATTAAATGAATATTGTGTTGTTCAGTTTGTTACCATCTAATGATCGCTAAACCGTTTGGCAGTGCTTTAAATTGTTAATGGAATTATTAATTGACTATAGGATATTCCTTACTTGTATTGTATATAATGTTCTACATATTCTATTTCTATCCTTAGCCCTTACTTCTATCAGTTCATTTACATTACGTTATACAAGCCTACAGCAGTATATAGATACGTATAGCTTTAGAAAGTGTTAGACATCAATCGCTTTGAACAGTACTCGATATGCAGATGGTTCGTTAGCCGCGCTGCCTTGCCGCTGCTAATAGATTCCCACCGGGGAATAGACACTGGCGAACTGATTTACATATCCCGAAAATGATGAATTTCAATAATAAGCAACCCAAACCTTCTGGACGCTTAAAACTTTTGTTAAGACTGTAAATATATAATCAATTTGCAATCATTATAAGCTATATGAAAAATACATTTTTCCCTCTCAAATTATGTCCCCCTGCATATCCCATGGTATGTCTCAAAGCATGACAATGATATTTTAGGTTTGACATGGTGAACTGCTACGAAAGAGTTTGAGGTGACACTCTTCCTGATCTCTGCATACGAGATGAGACTGCGTAGACTGTGCGTTTACTTAAGATAAGATAAGAAACCACGTAGGGATTCCAAGGAAAACGTTAACAGTAACAATATTTTTATATCATGAAAATATAGCGTTTCCCTATCACATTCGCTTGAGCCGAAACTGATATTATATTTATCAATCTATAGATATTTCAAGGCCAGGGATTATCGCAAGATCCGAACACGACCATAGCCCGCTTTGGTACTCGTAACTGACTGTGTCGTAAATATTCGGGGGATTGGATGTAAAGAACACTCGTAAAACTCATATCACGACATCTAAGCTACTTACAAAGCCTACTGGGATGCGAGGCTTACAAAAACCAACAAGGTTTTGCGTTGTGAAAACTTCCTGCAATAGAATAATACAAGAAGAAAGTGATTATTTGTAAGAAATTTAAACGAAGTTATGGACTTTTTGAATACAACTTTCGTAACACGGTGTTCGCATACTAGTGGACCATAATTATTCTTAATAACAATTCTCATAACATCTTAGTGATGGAAAACATTTCTTTTATCCATAAAATACTTCATATTGACACCGCAGATGTGTATAGTAGGTATATGAGAGAAGACATATTTCAACCCCTATTAAAGACTACAGCTCTGAATACAGTGATACCAGAAAGGTATTTCCCTTATTTGCATATTAATATAATATACAATTTAATCCTGGCTAAAGGTCGCGGAGCGTAACAAAAAAGGATTCTGAGGACAAAGTTGAATTACCGGTAACCCAATATGCTCACCACATTTTGTAAGCCGAATTTTGATGAAGGTTAAAGGTTAAATGCTTAAATAGCTTTCATCGGTGCATAATAAGCTCGTTTAGACAATTTCCATATATCAATTTGTCTACTGCACTTTTAACCCTTTTATTAGCCCACGCCTGGACCAGGTCTCCTCTTGGGAGGGATTTAGCCATAGTCTACCATGCTGGCCTAGTACTAAAGTGTACTTGTCCATTCATATTCGTTTTAAAAATTGAAATTGTATAATGTATATGAACCGTACATCGATTAATCTATCGTAAATCAATACAATCACTCAGATAGTATTAAATATGGACTTTATTACATTACCCTATTAATGCATATGCACGTTATATACGGAATCCATAACCAGCGGACGTCTGCTTTAAGTAACATTATGCATGTACCTTCTCACCACCTTTGCATTGTAGATTCTAATGAATTAGTTAAGTTGATCATTGTCGCCAACGAGCATCTGTTGCTCCCAGCCGAGTGTCAACAAGTGGGACTAACCGTGAATGTAACCTTTACACCAATTTATTGCGGTCGAGAAACGAAACTTCTCTGAGCCTCTACATAAATACTAATAATCGAGAACTTCCGAAACTCGCAAACATCGTGCCCATTTGCAAACCAGTTGCCCGAGGCGTCCCCTATAACTTGTAATAAGCTTTTATTGAGCCTTCCCGGTCTCGTTTATAAAACAATTAAAATGTATTTCGTGGCAAAAGGCAAATTTAGGAGTTTGGCCCAAATTAAAAGAAAATTGAAGTGGATGGCATTAAAACAAAAGATAACACATACTCGTATTTTACCTTTTATTAATTGCCGTCGTCGGCAACTTGGTGGAACATTTTTTTCTATCACTTAACTATTATCTAGCTGCCTTAATATTGAGGTTTAGCGTTTAAGGATGGTTAGCGTTTTAAATACATCGAGAGTATAGTGTTATTGTCATATCGTTAATTTTTCGGGCGAAATAAAAGTGCTTACTGTGAGCTATGCTTAGAAAATAGCATTTTCTGTTTTCTAAGTAATTAAAATCAAGAACATTTTTTTGCTAATCACTGAACTCACTGAAAAAAATCGTATGTGTAATGAATAATATTGTGGTAAACGTGTTTTCCACAGACAACGATTTTACGTGAGCGTTGTGCTGTTGAGACATGTCTGGTATGTGCCTTGAAGTCATGCCAAGTAACGTTGCAACTTGTCATGTGGTTAAATAATATAAGAATAGGTGGTAGCGATATTGTCTGCCGCAAAAGCCACTACTGACACAGTATCTTCGTACCTTTTCCATGATAAACCAATGTTATGTATCTTATTTCATATTTGGCGTCTTTCCTGCCAGCGAATTACAACTATACCGATTCCAATAAAAACTCTCTCAGTGTTAAACTTGCACCACAATATATTTCTCGCGCCAGGGCCTTTGTCTGATGCCACGGTTTGCGCGCAATTTTATTTCATTATTGGGCAGCAGACATTTACCCATTTTAATATAATTAAGTTCGCCCAAATTGAATTGCTTTATTTCATTATCCTGTTTTGTGCAGGAATCGAAACAATGACTCGCGTTTCAATGAAAAATTTGACACCTCATTCCAAATTCGAATTTAAAACTTTCATTAAATACAAGCTATAGACGGCACGACGTCAGCTTTATCTTTTTGTGGTTGTACCCGGATATTTCAGAAGGGAAATCTTGTAGCACGATGCGGTTGCACGTTCCGAAAATCCGTTTAGATCAAATCTTCTACACACGGCTTAAAACGTATTGCATCACCGCATTCACCCGAGCCCGCTGTATTTCAGCACAGATAATGTAACAAAGACCAGTGGCACATTTGTTCTAAATATACATACATATGTATATTGTAACTGTATTCATTATTCCTATTTCAAATCGACACTCAAATTCACAAACAACTGCTTCACAATAAAAATGGGCGTGACGTTTGTAATCGAAAACGTGATCTATTCATAATAAGAGTTAATAAGGCAAATATAAGAAGTGTGGCCTTAAATTCTTTTTCCAAAGATCCCTTGATTAATGTAAAAGACAAATATAATTGAGACTTCACTAGTGTACCTCATCATTCTTATAGCGGCACTGGGAAGTATATTCACTTGATTAATAGTGTTCATTCACTCAGCAAATCTCGTTTGATGTCATCCACGGAGATTAAAGGGTTGGGATTTCATGCTAATAGAACTACTTCTATTAAGAAAGGCGTGGGAGATACGGGTATAATATTATGGAATAGATAGCAGATAGTATTTAGGTCATCTGATCGTATGATCTGATATAGTGAACCAAAGCTAGAAACATCATCGACCTTTTGAAAAACGCTCGTAGTGTCTTTAAAACATTGTGCATCATTTTAATAATATATCGATAAACCGACAGCATGTAAAATAGAAATAGCAGACAGTTTCTCGTTTATCCTTACTTTGTTTCATATCCACACGCCATTGACAAACTTATAACTGTTATTGCGTTTCAGACAATAGTGCTCAATATTGCCAGCAATCTCTAGCATTTTGCGCAGCACTCAACAAACATCATCTCGAGTTGAGATCTGCTGACATCTGCATAAGTTTTATGATTAAACCGTTATGCTTGAACTTAAGATAGTTCACAAACGCAATACAAGTCTCAACTTTCCGGGAGTCACCTCATCTTAGACACTTAATCGTTCATATGAATATGTTCAAAGTTCAATTCATTTAAACAAGGCAAGGATACGATCAGTATTATACCAAACCAGCTCCAAAAAACAATTCTAAGTGTACAATGTTTATTTTGAAAGCGCCATTAGCATGTGTGGTTTCATACTATCATTACATATGCGTGTGTCTGTATGTAATAAGTGCTACCAACACACATACATATACGATTATATCTAACCATAATATTCCAGAACATATAAGTAAATTGCTACTAAATTAAGACGCTGCTCAATTGGCGACCGAACCCAGGATCTCTGTAAACTTTAACATGTAAAATACCAACATATTGTACTAGTTCCAAAACTCAATAGACTATAAATAAAATATCGCCAGGCTGGCAGCACGATTCCGCGCGAATATTTCAGGGTATTCCCGTAATAAACTTACATGAACAGCTCAACTGGGTGACTTGATCCCAAATGCAATTCTTAACTAATTCCAAGTGCGCTACTGCGGGGACCCGTTAATACCTGCTGCGAATGAGAATGACTTACATACTTTGCTTGTATTCGTTTATACTCGTGGACTACTTTGAATAGTTAAGATTAATACTCTATATGAGAAGAATATCAAGAGCTACTTCACAGAAAAATGATTTAAAGTTATAAGCAGTTTGTGACTTGGAATATATAATAATTCCTTTCATGTTTTCAGGTTGTTCGTGTATTAAACTCATTAGCATTCACTGATAAACATGAGCTTTTCCGATAACTGATAGAACTTTTAGTTGATGCAGATAACGTTTGATGGCAAATGTCTAATGGAAAATTTAATATTTGTTATTTGTTGGCTTTGACTTGGACACAGTAATGGGTATAACATTTATGACAATGAGTGTACCCAGCGAACACGCGACTACTGAAAATTTCGTGCGGCGCAACGGTACAATCACGTGCACAAGTTAACATCCTTGCACTAAATTTTCGCTATTAAACGCTTGTAGAGTGGAAGTAATTTCAGTAACATGAGGTATCTGTACAATGTTACATTGTAATCAAGATACAGACACGACTCACACGACTGGATATCCTCCAAATTATTTATACTGAGAAATCTATTTAAATTTGAATGATCAGGAAGCTTATAAATTTATTTATCTAAAGAAAGTAGCAAACGGGGTCGACAGATGTGAGATTCAAGGCTGACAACAGAAGCGTGGTTACTCCTGAGGGATAAAACGATTGCCTCTAGAATGTACGTGCTGAAATTAAGCTATCGAGGAACCGAAATCGAGAAAAATAACCTTTGATCCTTTTTCTTACTTCCTCGTTACCTACACTTTAGCATAAAATAAAACCCCAATAACTCATTTCAAGTTCAAATTTGTTCCTCTATAATACGATTAACAGACCCTTAATTAATCGCGATCCTCTAAATATCGTTTGATTAATTCTGGGGTTCATCGTTGACAAAAAGTGTGATACAGGTTTTTATATATACAAAATAGACAAATAACACATCCGCAGTCGTCAGATCACTGCGACACAATGGTATGGCGACGGGCACGAGTTGTGCGAAACTTAGGATAGTTGCGGTGTTGCCATACTCTCACGTTTAATCGCCTGCAAAATTTGGAGAAACTTTACACTACGAAACTCAGAAACGGAACTACGTATCACTCAATATTGTTATTAAACTGTTATGTAACAATTAAATGTACTTAAACAATTTGATTATTAAAAACAAATGCACATGCACGTTTCTTAATTTATAGTATCTGTAAAGATAGTTAAGTGTGAGAATAGCAAGAGTGGCCTCAAAGGTTGAGAACTTAAAGACAAGGAAGAAAACCGCTTAGTCCTGGATAATGGGAATTCATATAATATTGTTAAGTATTCGCTTCAATGTAAATACCTGGCGATGTCAGCACATTGGCATCCGTTAGTGAATGGTTGAACGTGTGATATGAAATCCGCAAGCTGTTGCCACGTGTACTGTCTGAACTGCTTATCTATAACACTGTACAGACACTTTTACGTGCACCAGTAAAACATAATATGTGTTATCTAAAAAGCTTTTTCGTTTTCTTTAAGCCCCTCATTCGAGTGGATCGCGGTCTAAACTCTTATCAATTTTTTTTCATTAAAATAATGTCTTTCGTTTGAAACGACAGCGCACAGCCGGTATCACTCCGGATATAACAGCTTTGCACTGTCTTCCTGTCAGCTGCGGAGATGGAATGTATTCGTCAGCCAACCTCAATGGTCTACGGTCGGTAGAACTGTGGGTATCAAATGAAATGCCATTAAAAAGTTTTGAACTTGTTGCGTTACTATTTTTGTCTGTTTTCGATGTATAGCTATATATAGAACGCACAACATATTTTTGTTTCTATTACAGTTATTTAATAACAAAAAAATTCATTAAATACAGTTTAGTCTGTATATATTTTAGAATATTCAAAACATGGTAAGCAAAATACCCTGCTCCTTGTAATATTGCCCTCTTGGGTGACTATGCTCCACGTAAGAGATATGAAATTTTCAAAGCTCTTACGTGAGAGATAAGCTTACATCTAGTCTAGCTCGAGTTCAGGATGTTGTAATATATTCTCGGGTACATGCCTGCAATATTATGATGTATAAAAGATTGTATTCTGATAACCTTTTAGTATTCAACGTGCGATATAAAAACGAATACAAGCAGTATTCATTTTTACATAACCACATTTAACCACGTTTTATACATAATCAAAAAAATCAGCATAATATTATCGACATTATTATCTAAATAACATGCATAATAAAAGACATGTCCTCTCTAGAGACCGATCTCTTTCATACAATCAATTAAAACGAAAACAAATTATAAATACTCCTTCACTGGCCATGATACATACATAGATTGTGATTTGAAGAAAATAAGAAACAGAAATTTCATTGAGTCTGTGATACCACACGCCTCTGTCTCCACAATAAACATTATAAAGTTCGAATCTTAACTTTTAGTTAGTCTTTAATTTTAGTAAGTGTAATAGAAGCGGCGTCGATCTGAGTAGGTTTCCTTGCCCACAAGTAAATTCAACTCTGTTCAGTCTAAATGACCTACATCTATTATTGTTGAACTGGAATAACAGTTACGACCCCTTCAATATATTGCTGTTACAACCGCCTGTGTATGTATTATTTAACATAGGTACAATCACAACCAACTAGCTTTTATATCCCCATTGTTTGACCGAATCTTTATACGAACTTGTATGAAGAAGATAAGTATGATAACATTTATTTATATGAATAAGATAAGATAAAACGTATAGAAAAGGAATAACGATTTCTTCCCTTTTATATCTACTCATTCCTGGAATAGCATCTGTATTACTCATATATTCCAGTTTTTAAAAGGACAGGATGAGATACTTATCGTGTACAACGACCCCAAAATGCAGTGTGACCTGAATTCTATTTGATGTTTCCTTCTGGTGCAGCAAGGAAATACGAAAATATTAAATTTTCAAGCTGCCGCAAAAGCTGTAACGCTCTACGTGTAATCTTCTTATCTGCTGCACCCGTTCATTAGAAATAGTGTCGAGAAGAATTTAATACGAGTGTGCTTCGGTAACTAAATATTGTATAAAGCAAAATTTGGTGGCGCAACGAGCTTTTAAAGCGCCAAAGCCGCAATCATCTTTGACGAAAATTCCTTTATTCGGTAAAGGAAAATATTATATTACATAATTCTCTTCTCTACTCTAATACTATGATAAGTAAACAATAACCAGCGCATTCAATGCCGCCATTTACTGTCATCGTCCATGCTGATTTATTTGTTAGCTATATTATTAATAAAGTAATTAAATAAAAATGCTGTATAACGATATGGAAAATACTAAATTTATTAGATGCATGATTTAATTTAGACTTTCTAAATGTAATTTACCTGGTGGGGCGAATTTCTTTTAACTATTATATAACGTTACATTATAGCTCAGTACATAATATAGTCCAGTTCTAACACAAAGTTTTATCTAACGAATTTAACTTGCTTGCTTTCTAAAAGGTTGTCCGAAGTCAAATACTCAAATCAAATTTTACGGAATCTTTTAAAATCACACAGTGTACGTACTATATAGATAATGTGGTACCAAAAAATGCTTGCTATGGGTAAAGCGGATATAAAAAATGTTAATTTATATCCACAATTATAGTTAAATGCCATACACATAAATATCCCTTTATAAAGAACAATACATTTCCTGATATCTTAAATATATCTGCAGTTACAGTATAACAACATACCAATTCCTTTCCTGTCAACAAAATTATTTATTTTATCTATTTCCTCTTTATTGCGCCATGATTGAGAATTGAGATAAAAGTGGAACTGAATGTTTATTCCATATCCGGCCGGTATATTTTTGGGCCAAGCAAAAAACTCAGTAGGCGGCAAATCAAAAATAAGAAACGAAAGCTTTGTCGTCACCTGTACCTACACATACAATTTTAATAAAACTCCCTCCGCTTAAAGTAAACAACTATGTGAACACGTGAACACTCAACTGAGTTCGCGCTCAGCGGAGCGCGTAAATCCCTTTGTTCCTACCATAGTTCGCACATTGCTTCAAAAATCATACCGCACATAGCATCTCCGCATATCGCCCTGTGCATAAAACACCAAAATATTTTGAATATCATATTAGGTTTTAAAGTTTCTAAAACTTTTACGACAGTTTTAATTTTCATGTTTCACATACGTATGAAATAATTACGTTTAGTCATTTGTTGTTAAATTAAACACTTTAATGGCCTGTTTACACTTAATCACATGCTTGAAGGTGTCCCTAGATTCAACGCGAATTATTCCATGTCATTTCATTTGATTGCCC
>DWQT01000611.1:0-21088 GCA_018244895.1 Myscelus amystis hages | reverse complement strand
TGTTCGTGAGTTTCGCCGCGGAGATAATTACATGCACAAGCGAAACGCATCCTCACCCAATTACTGTCCCTGGATAATTAAGGTGCGGGATGACTGCGGCTCCTACTTATAAAATTAATTCTTAGTCGCGAGTTCGGGAAGTTAGGTTTTTAGCATATGAGTCATCTATCCCATTGCGGCATCTATCCCGGTTTTACCTTATACCTACATATGTAGGATCGGTTGACCTGCTCACTCTTGTGTAACGTACTTAAAATAGACGATTAAAAACAATAACATTTCATATCCATGTAGAATGTGTCCTTAGAACAGATATTTAAACACATAAACATTAAACACATAAACTAACATATTATATTTTCTTTCGCATGACCTACCATTAAATAAATTTTGGTGTATGGCACACATCTCATAGGTGCATACGTCGATATAAACTTGAATAGATACATGCCACAATACTTCTCGTCTCGAAAGTCGCTTCACTGGTCCACAAAGTATGCGTCTCTTATTGAATCAATCAAGTCGAGGAGCGTATTGTGAACAATATAAATCAGTGATGAATAGATCCTGAATCGTGTTACAAAGACCAAGCAACTTGTGAATATTTTGATAGTTTAATATACAAGTCCTTCAAATTGGTAACACTAAGCAAATTTAATGTTATACTTATTAGAGATATGTGAGAGGTTGAAAGTTGAAATTGAAATACACGTTGTTTGAATTGAATTTTAAAAAGTATTTCGTTTAAAATCTCAACAAACAATTCCTCACTAATGAATACATTCCCACTTTTTAAAAATTCATTTTTCGTAAAAAGATCTTGTTTTGTATAAAATATGTTTCGAAATATTTATAAAACACCTAATACGATTTAAGGGACATTTTGAAATAGGGAATCGAGGAAATGGCGAAAGCATTAAACACGTGTCGCGAAATAGTTCGGACTTCACTCAGCAAGTCTGCAACAAGCCGTGTCGGGACTAATGGTCATGAGTTCATTAATCACTCAATTACGGATGCATATGGCCGCCTGAGCGCAGTCAACTGGGCTTAACTGTCGAATCATTAATCACCGCCTGATACGTCTGTCAAAGGTGAACAGAACATTTGCTCCATTCTATCCTCACGTTTTCCGGTACTTACTTTACTTACAGAAATATAATTTGTAAATGTCTTGAAAGTTCTAAAACTCTAAATATTTTAATACACAAATCCATTCAGGCTAGGTGTGAGGGCTGTAAAATACTGTTGATATTCTTTGACTGGTTTTCTGACTAGGTATTTAAGTCGTAGGTTTCATCCCGTAAATTGTGTTCATTTCTATCATAAGTCGGCTGTTTCCATCGTTTTTATGTCGGCCGATGGACTCGATAAATCAGTGTGAAATAAGGTTTTTTGTTAAGATGCAGCCGGGCCCATTAATAGAATGGACTTCTTTGAGTAGGTGAAAATTTAATTGTACAATTCTGCTTACAACAGCCGGTTCTTTATACAGTAAATGCTACGAATATATTATTGCATTTGCATAAGAGAAGTGTGACTTAGATAAAGATAATTTACGGTTAAGTAGGGCGCAATCTTTGCAGCTAATTGTTTTCGGTATCAGTGCCTGGAATCTTTATTTCGCGACGCGACCTTTCGTGTGGCCGAGCGGACAAATCGCGCGAAAATATTGATTATTCTTATCTTATCGGTATCGGTGGCGTGTCGTGGCACTGCTCGCAATAAACGGGAATCAAGCTCACGCATGCCAGCTAGCCGGTTGTCCGGTAATCCGGTAACCGGGCTCATACCACGCATGCGCACTCGCCCGCCACTGTATTGGATGTCGCGAACTCCGCCTACGAGTTTGCGAGTTCGCAATGCATTTCTTAAACGCATTTGCCCATTATGCACCCTTCGGCATAATATATACCTACTACCATTATGTACACAAGCTTTTACCTATTGTAGTGAAACGGAACTTCGCACCTGTATATAAATTAACGAGAATATGTTTTCAAATCGTATGTAATATGTACTTAATTAACTTTTACATTTATCATTTATAAATTTAATACAATATAGGTATTATTGGATGATAAATGGATATAACTTGGAAGAAAGGATGTATGAGTTTCTAATAATGGGGTAGAAACCTTGTAATATACAAAATGTGTTTCATTAAAAGCAAACTCACAAATGTACGGTTAGTAGGGTCAGTACCTACAGCTGGTTTATTTGTGGTATTTGTCACAAATTTCGACCAAAACGTAAGTTTCATACACTCTTTAGGTATGTGAAAGCATATTATATTGAAACTAGTTTGCAGCGCATTCCACCTGCTATAATATATTCTGCGCTCTTTCGCAACGAATAGTATCTATGTCATTGAGTGGGAGCAGGACGATGTACGCCTCGCGCGAGAGAGGGAGAGGGACGCGAGATAAGAGCGAGCTCCGTGAGAGGATGGAGGGGCACAGCGTTCCGCACCTACTTAGTTATCTGTTCGCGAATATTGTTGCGCAACGTACACCAGGGAAAATAGGTTTGTATTTAAAATCAACAACATGTACAGGATTTCATCATGCATGCTCTAAATATTTTCGTATATTCTGTTCAGATAGGCGCTTATCATACATACCTAACTGTCTGCTTTGTTGCCAATTTGATTAACCACGTGCAATCTGCGGTAATTGTAAGGAAAATGTATTTGATAGGTTGGTTGTAAGCGGCGGAAGAGTTTTTCATTTATTTGAAAAAAACGAATTGTTTCATGAAATTTTATATCATACATAATTAAAACATCCCGCAAGACATGTATTTAATATAGTTTTGTTAGGGAATATGTAGCCTGTTATGTTATTTTTTATACCTACAGTTCAATAGATTTGCTTGCGTATTTTAATATTGTACAATCGTTATTCTCTACTTTAGTTTCCTCTCAGTTGTAAACCCATTTGTATATTAATCTTATTCTTTTTACCTTTTTCTTTTAGGACATATTGTGTAGACACCTACCTATTAATCTTATTAGATTTTTTGCAAAACATCTTCTACGCTCTACCATTTAACATATTGGCTTTAAGAGGCGCGGAGCCGAAGAAACAATTTCAACGGTACAAACCCGGAATATTACAGTTTTTGTGACGTCATACAAGATAGGAACGCTGCGACAGTGGTGCAGCTCATTATCGAAAGCCCGTTAATCGCAAGAGCTAGTTATCGTTAGTCCCGCGGCGGCGTCCACGACCAACGTAAACACGTCGGTTACGAAAGACTGCGGAACAGAAGCCGATGGATTCGCGCTCCATTACCGCGCCCGCGCCTCCAGCGCGCCGCCCGCGCGCGCCGAGTCAACGGCCTCCAGCATGCGCTTGCGCAACGCCACGCGCGAATCTCAACAGCAAAACAAAGTCTTAGCTCGCTGTGTGCGCCGCGCGATACACACCAGTACCAACACACCGTATTCAGCCGCTTCTGTGTACGTGAGCACGCGTGTACTGGTGAAGGGCTTCGGCCGATGGAAGAGGTCGACCTGCAATGCTGAATGTTAATTAATTTAAATTAAAAAGTTGCCACGAGTACTATGATCCTACAGAGTTGAAGGATTTCGTATATGATACTGGCATAAGTGAGTACGATATGCTATCGATAGCGCCGCGTCGCTGTTTACAATTGCTATGTATCTACGATCAAGGTGACTTCGTACAGTATATAAATATGTAATGAATAAACATATTTATTTATATAGTGTTTTCAAGTACAACCTCGTTTATACGTGGTTAAATTTAGAATACAATTCGTCTAAAATGTGAGGAGGTAGGCAATAAGAGATAGATTGTAATACTTATATAGACATGAAGATGTCATAAATATAAACATATTTATTAGTACATTTATGTAACTACGCACCTCTCAGCTACCACGGGACCTTTTTAGAATGACAGAGCAAAATAACCGATCGGAATAAGATAGAATATGCATAAGTAAATAAATCAAAAGAATACATCACGTATAGACGATTTTGTAGTCGCGTGTTCCAGAAAATAATTGTGTTGTTAATCACATGGTTTGCACATACATCGACGCCGCGTATTGTGGATTGGTCACGGAAATTGAAAACGTTTGCTAAGGCCAACAATTATAGTCACAAATATAACTGTTCGACTGCGATTTAGTATTTTATTACTAGCTTAGTGTTGGTTTTCTTTGATTGGACAATCACGGGTAGTCGAGATGACAATAACGGGACAAGAGGTTGAAATTTACATCTATGAATTTAAAAAAGTAGGCCACAACGGTCGTCGTATATTGATAGCTCAGAGTTTTTACCGTAACAGGTTGGGTTGTAACCAATTAAGAGGCATTTTTTGCATTATTAGGCTATCATAAGAGGGCGATGTTGATAAAACAAACTAATAATCGTTATAAGGTAACATACGCGCGAATATGTAATTTCCAAATTAAACGATTCCGATGTGAATTAGACATGTGCGTGGAGTGTTCTAGAACGGCGGGCGTTTAGGTCATTCTGCTACAGAGTGCTACGGGGACTACGGGCGGGCGGCGGCGATACGGGCCGCCGTTTGTAGGTCACCGGCGGCCGGAGTTTGCACGTGCACTAAAAGTGACAATATTAGTTTTGGATTACCACTCAACCTCTGTACCGTTTACGGGGATCATCGCGGGGAATTTATTTATGTAACACATGAACAAATTGCAGTATCAATGTAGGATTTCATGAATGAAACGGCTATGAATATGTACCGTGAAAAATAAAGCAAGAAATTATCCACATAAAATCCAACATACTATGAGTTTTAATTGAAACTTATAATTTTGTTATTTACTTTACATTATGACCAAAATACACTGATGTTTAACTATCAAGGTGAATTCGAAGCAATTTTTTCCTTAACACCCGACAATCTCGACTTTTTTTAAACTGAAAACATATACGTCGTCCTTGTCGGCGGCGCGCGGTGCGGTGATGAGAAAAAATCCAGTAATCATTAATGTTTAAGGTTTATTTCCGTGAGTGAGTACGTCATACGCCTTTCAAATATTCAAAAGTTGTTGTTGTGCATGCGAATCGGAAGTGTTCAGAAGAGGTCGCGGCGAGCGAGCGACACGTGTAAAGCTTGCGCAACTCAACCTTGCGCTCGCGAATAACGTCCGAGGTGCCGGCGGCGGCCGGTGACGTCACGCGCCTGGAAACAGAACAACAAGCTAACAGGCTCCTGAACCACCCGAATTACTGCGTCTCGAAAAACATTGGATTATTCACCAAAAATTGAACTATTATTAGTGTACCTATTAATAAAAAATGGGAAACATATTATATTTATAGCCACTAGACAGGAACTTTAGAAATTTTATTTTGGCAATTACATCATTCCTCTATGTAATGAATACATCACCTGCATGACTAACACAACAAGTTAAAAGAATCGACGATAGCTTTAAAAGAATGAACTTTGTACATACATATGTACGTTTTAGTATGAAATATACGAAATTACAAGTTACTATCCCAGTTTATTCCAATTAATTAATTCATTATGATAGGTATTGCTGGGTTCTATCTGATCTATGCATTTGCCCCATTAGCTATCTGGTGTAATGGTATTATAATAATATTCTTTCAGATATTCTATTCGAGTATTTGTTTTTGATAAGTCACAAATTATTGCTCTTCATTCTAATAAACTCTGCCGTTCATATAAAACCAGTGGCCATGGGTTGTTTACTATTACTCACTAAATGGTATGTTTCATATTTACTCGTTATTATTTATTAGTCCATTTATTTTATTTTTTGTACTACTACCAGTCGCTCCTGTCCGTTTTGCGGAGCGCAAATTGAAACTCAGTCATAAACGATTTCTAGAATCTTGAAGTAAAATCGAAACTTGAAACTTTTCAAATAAAATCCGATGGACAGGTTTTTAATTAAATTCGCTCATAAATACCTATGTATTTATGCCTATATACATGGAAAGAGAATTATGTGATTCTTATACATTTATTTTTATCGTCTTTCGGACGAGCAGCAAGAAACTTCTCATCTCATGGTTACTCGTGTCAATGTGCGTTCTCCCGACTCTTTTAATACTTGTTTTACCCTTCCTTTATAGCTCCATTGACGAAAATATGACGTTACATCAATCATGAATTTGTGAGGAATACCTTACGATTCACAGTTTTTTACGCGAGGGCCCTGCTGCCCTGTGATGTTTCTTTAAAGGAATATTGGAGATTTCACAAATGTTCATCAGATCCATACTTCAACACTAAAGAAAACAAGAACAAGTTACATATTATCGCTTGTTATTATTAAACATTTTGAAATATTATAGGTACATGCGAATGAGCCAAACCTTTGCTCTACCGGCATAACCGGCCAGGGGGAAGATTCTTTTACTTATTACATTATTACTAGATAGATATAAAAGAATATGTAGAGAAATAAAAAAGGAAACTTGTCAATCATGTACATATTTAGGGAATTAATGATTAAAACTGGTATCTCAACCCTTGATGACATAATTCATATTTATTTTATTTTATTGGCAACTCAATAATATGTAGTTAGATACTGTACGAAATTGTGAAAGATGTGTGACTTATCTTAGTTGGCTACAGCGTGGCCTTGCTGACTGATAAATAAACTATTGAAATAGTCTAACGTTATTCAAATCAAGGTCAAGGATCCATTTTGATTTTCCTTGAATACTTATTTATGAGGAAAACTTAAACAATTCGATTGGTGAGGACGATTGTGACTACATTGAGTGCATGTGACTACATTGAATACTACCTGAAATCCTACGTGATTTGATACGAAATACTCGTAATAATTTAGTTAACTACCTTATCTGTAAATGAGGAAAAATCACAAAGAATATTACATTCGCGGGGCGTTCTAATTCTAGATATTTGTAATAATAAATATAATTACTATATTATTTTAATACCAAAATAGCGAGGTTAAATGAATTAAACAATAAACACGTAATTTACGAGTATATTCGATATCGGTTGTTATTTTAGCGTCGAGTGATGTGAGTAGCGAATCAAAGGGCCTCGTCGATGAGAGCAAGGCCGGCGAGACCTTTGTCGCTGGCCCACGATGTTAGCATTGATATTTACATACCATTGATACATTTATGCAAATTATTCTTTGCGCGTGTTTACAGCTACCAGGGCCCAAGCACTAGGCAAAGGCTGCTAGGGAAGATTTCTCCTACTAGCCTTCGTGTGTGTGCAGGACTTCTCGTGATTACCAACTGTCCTATGATTTCCTAGTATCATCAGTAAATGCGGTTATATTTCATTCTTTATTTTTGTTACGCCTACGCAATATATTGTGGTAAAAATTATGATAGATACTACTTTGAAATTTAGGTACACATTTAAACAATATCAACGTATATCAATAATTTAATGTTTATGTAATTATAATTTCGTGTAACAAGTACGAAAAGCATGAAATATTGATACCGAAACACATTCAATCGGCCGATTTATGTGAAAATTCTAGATTTCTTTTTTGTCATAATATGAACATTGGTCTTACTACCTACTTAGCACAAATTTACCAATATAATATTAACGTCTTATAATAATTGAAAAATAACAACGTCATGTACCAGCGGTTGTTTGTATACCTATATATAACAACAGGAGGTATAAAAACTTAAGGCAAACCTCCTGGATCGTCCCACCAATGGTGGATTTTTTTAGTGAATTTAGCAGAAAATGAGAGCAAATTAATTTAGCTACGCCAGTGGCAGTGGCGGTTCAAGGAGAGCCCTGCGCAAAGGGCCGGTCGGCGTCACGCATTGCCATTGACCTACTTACAGACCGGCGTGTGCGCAGTACACTCGCGCCCACAGCCCTGCGCCATGGAAGCGTCACGTATACACGTGCCGGACGATTTTCACATCGTTTGGCAAGTTTTTGTCTTATTTTGGACGTTCAAAACGGATGTGACGTAAGTTAACTTCGTGCAGTTCTCTATATTTAACTGAAAGAAAGTTTTCTATCGTACAATGCATACATTCAGATAAAATAAAGTTCGTCTGTACGCCGAGATCGAAAAACAGAAAAATCTAAACAAAATAATAGGAACCAATACAAATCTGGTAAAAGAGGCATATAAAACAGGTATATAGATATCAATAAAGGAATGTACATTACATTGGAGGCCGTAATCATCAAACCGTTCTTCCTTCCTCTTGTGTGACCGAAGATCCGTGTAAAATCGCAGTTTGTAACTTTTCCCTGCGAGTGTATTATATTTCAGCAGACCTCGTCGCTACAGTTGTTTGTGGCGCGCATCTCAAGGCGACGGCTGCCCTCCGCCGCAAATAATTCTGCTATTGTGAAACACCCGTCTTATCACCCGCCTAAGACCTTGGCTACATCACACGAATTACGGTCAAGTTGACGATTCCAAGATTATATTTTTCAAATGATAATAAAATTTCCGTAGACGACTGGTAACTGTAATGTTTAATTATTAAAGGGTTCGCGCAGTTGCTATGTGCGAATTATTTATAATTTAAACGTGAGAATTGGTGAAATTTGTTGTTTGAGAACATATTAATTCTACAGAATTGCTGCAAACCACCACATGTCGGTTAACTATACATTAATAATTGTATGAAATTCAAAATATAATAAGGTAACGACAACTTTTTACATATTACCTTTTATAAAAACATGTATTGGATGTAGGTACATATATCAGATATTTCTTGTAACATAAAGTATTTTTCACAAAACTGTTTTTTGTGCAATGAATATTATGTACCTATTTGGTTTATTGATGAATTTAATATTGCAGATTATACGCTATAGAGAAGTACTAAACATATAATCCTTCTTCTTAGTAGGTGACTGACAAGACTAGGAATGATTGGAGAGAAGAATTTTTGAATTTGAAATTGGAATGAGAGCGTTTAAGACCATAAATTACTACCGCCGCGTGGCGCGTTGGACTTAATACAACAGAATATGAAATTTAAGGTGTTGCAGGTTACGTATGCATATATAATGTTACGTTACGTACAAGAACAGAAATACTGTACTATGAGAACACACAAGATTTTAACTTTTTCACGAGGCTACTATCATCTTAGTCAAAAAGATGTACCTACGAAGCGATTGAATGTGATGGTTTTCTTACGTAAACGTGGAAAATATTATAACAGGTATCTAATATGTATCTAAACAAAGTAAACACTCATTGTTATTAAATTATACGAGTTCTTGAGCGTGACTGAAAACAATGAATCGTAACATGAAGTAAATTGTAAAGTTGCATATTATCTGACGTCCATTTGATAGAATGGACGAATTATACGATTTAGTGTTTTTGAACCTAAAATAATTCCGAATTGTCAGACATGAAAACAGATGCGTTATTCATCGCAGAGCATGTTCGATGCATTATCTCTCAAGAGGCATACCAGTGATAAATGCGTCGGAGGCGGCGTCAATGCACTCCGCAGCATGCTAGGTCAGTTCCCTGTGAGTCAGTCCCTGATGCACCGTTACGTACATACATAACGCATCATGATTTTTCCCTTTATTAACATATCCCGATACGCGCAATGTATTTTAATATCATCTATAGTTTGACGTATACATATAGTTCCTCCAGACATGGTACGTTACTAAACCAGCAATGTAACGTAAAGTGTTTTATGTTCACATATCGCGAGCTCTGTCTGGACGCGACGAAGTGAAACAATCGTCTAACCAGTTACTATTCTCAGCTAAACAATTATCATCACCCAGTGTTCTAGTGACTCCACTGAAATTATACATGTATTTGTTACATCTCTGCTTTCATCATCCGGGTTTTGCGACTACTGTAACTAACGTACGTGATAAAAACAAAATCACATCTGACAATTAATATAACCGCGTGTTTTGATGTAACCCAAGAATGACCCATTGGTAGGATTCCACTAATCCAAATTCAGGAACCTATGCCCTAATACTCCGCAACGCTACATCATTGCCGATTTTTTCGATACCGACTTTTAGGAGTTCAGAAAATTATTTCCGTCTGAGCTTTATACAAACCCAATTGCAGTCCATGTGCCGACTGAAACATGGATAGGTTATTCACTAGGGATCGATGGAATGACTGAGTGCGGCTAACGTTTATTAACCTGACCAATGTTTGCGGTATGTGATATGAAATATTTATGTTTATTTACAATAAAATGGAATAGTGTAATGAGGCTGAATGCGATGCACGCAATCGCTGTTGATTATGTAATTGAACCCGTGACCATCTGCTTATTTGCCTGTCTTCGTCAGCGCGCCGAGGGCCTGAGATTACGAACCCTTTCCGTAGCCACCGGCCACCCTCGGACAATATTTTTTACCGCACGATGAACACACTGCTTTAATGAGAAATATCTGTTACGGAAGCACTTTACTGCGCATATAAAATTTCCAAATATTTAAATAGAGTTCCCAAATGGTATTTTATAAAGCACACAATCCGGAATTGAGAGAAAATTGTATAAAAAACGTATTTCAAGCAGCATTATGTTAGTAGGAATCTGAATCCTAATATTAAAATGCAAACTAGTTTTTAACCGACATGTAGCCAATGGCGGGAGGCCAGATGTAAAAACCGTATTTTCAATGTGTATCGGTCATGATCTGTAACTGCAGATGCAGCTTGTGGGCGCCGGCCAATGGCGGCCACGCACCACCTATTAATTCTACGCAAGGCGAATTACTTTGGGGAAGACTAACTTTAAAAAAATATTGCTTTGAGTTATTTTTTCCTTCCCAACAGAATACTATAATTTGAGCTTTAAGTTACTATCATTATCGTACAGCTATTATGCACTTTTATTTTACACGTCAACGTACTTATATACGTGAATATTAAAGGACCGATGAGTACCACGCAATATTCATTTTTTATTAAAAATAATACATGTTATGTATATCTTAGGTACTTACAAAAGGCCGAATTTTACAGTCGTTAGTAATTTAAACAGATGATGCATTGCAATCTTTTTGCTAATATTTAAAACAGCCTTCCTTTAAACGTTACCTCTGGGATCATCTCAAGACTCCGTCAACCGGATGGTATAAGAGTGCGACGAATATTTCCTAGGTGGAGGATGCCATTTATCGAGTATTCTTATGCATTAGTTATTTAATTTGTATTCACCGTATTTGCTGGTTACAGCTATTTTTATATTATCTAAAATATTTAGCTAAAAATTGGCTTTTATTGGTCTTATTATATATCTTTTTCGAGTTCTCTTTTACCACAGGTCGGCGATCCTAAAGTCAAAACGTTCAATAAGACTGTTGAGAACGAACTTTTTTGTAATATTGGCCAAAACGTTTTGTTATTTTTGTAGGTCTAACCCGTGTGACAATTGCAAACGTCAAAAATAGGTGTACATGTACGAAAATAAAACAAAATTTGTATTGCTCCGCTGTACCGAGGGCCGAGTTTCTAGCACGCACCTCCGATTGGACAATAATATGTATGTTATTTAGATTAAATTGCTAAGTTCAACTATGAATGATAAGATCAGGAAATGTGCAAACTTTAAAGTCCGCCGTAACTTTCTTTTAGGCGTGTAAATAAATGCTTATGCGAAGAAAATCAGCGATCCATCATTTTAGTATCAGGCGAATAATTAGAATCCAGAACTAAATTTATCATATTATGAAGCTTGATACAATGAATGAATAATGTCATACTAAATGGATTTTTTAAGTATGTTGTTGTTTTCAGTGGGCGAACGCTTATTAGTATCTACGAGTACAAATACTCAAAAACGATTAAGCTTAAGATAATTGTACTAAAAGTACCTAAATCTGGGCAGCGTTGCGTGTGATGTGAATATAATATATTTTTTATGTTAATTACGAATTAACAAACCTACAAAATAATGGTGGGCCTCTAAACCGGGCGGAAACATTTTTTAGGGTTGCGATTTATTGCGGAGAGCTGCGGGCCGCAACAGCCGGTGACCCTTTGCTTTAAATGGCTACAAAACACGGCCCATTTATAAAAATACCAAATGATAACGGGAAGATACGACTTTTTGTAGGAAATTTGTGTTAATGGTCTGGGAATGACAAAGAAAAGATGCAACCGAGTTAAAATGCTCGCTAAATATCCAAGGGACAAGCCGATCGATAAATAACCGCGGAGGCACCTACGTGATGCTTACCAATCACTGACATGTTGTAGAATATATTTAGTGAATACATCAAATCATTATTGTGATGTTTTAGTTTTTTTCTCTTAATCGCCTAAATAATTGAGGTGGTAGATAATGTTTTAATTATGTACCAACGTTAACGTACCCACGTTAAGCTCTTACAAATGATGCTATTATATATAAACTAGCTTTCCCTATACCGTGAAAATTTCCTGCTATGTTTGGAATATCTAAAATCAATTACTACATTTTTACTTATCGATATTAAGAAATTCTGAAATGCAACGCGTGCGACGCCGCGGATAAAAGCTAGTTATACATGTAAACCTTCCTCTTGAATCAATCTATCTATTAAAAAAAAACCGCATCAAAATTCGGTGCGTAGTTTTAAAGATCTACGCATACAGGGACAGGAAGCGAAAGCGACTTTGTTTTATACTACGGATATGTAAAGTTTATGCATTATATTCATAGTGAGTTGACTTCTCTCGGCGAATTTCTCTCCTAAATACATTTTTAAAAATATTTTTTTTATATAAACTACAAGTAGTATAAGACAATGTTACGATTTTTTAAAGTGAATGTACTGTTCGTATTTAGCATGTATCATCGTGAAGTGCCTACATTGAAGAATATCGCTTGCGAACGCAGGATTTATATGGGAAGTATATTAAAGACATCGAGTTCCTATTGTGAACTTCTAGGCTTATTTCAAATATTAAACATTTGCCACTTAATAAGAATAACATTCATTATATTTACTCCCAGCCTACATTGTTAACGATTTCGCTATGAACATAGTAATTTAAATTGAGCAAATTATGCGAAGGATGTATTTTAACGTCACGTCATACCTCGTGAATTTAAGGAAACGCATCTGAGAAATGAACGGAAAATATTATAGACGATTGCATTATTATATCCATAATAAATCTAATGACACGATGCCGTCTATAAATATAATCGAAACAGGTAGAATTTGGAACTAATGATATGTTCCGATACGAAACGTGAGATGTGATTGATATTTCTTTGAATTAAAAAGGACGTTAGTCCTACAGGGATACGGTTGGTTTTCGTGAGAACGCAATCAGTGTCTGTTGCTTAGTTTTTATACGTTTTAGCCGGGTCGAGGGGGCGGCGAGTCCTGGAGTTCTTGCGCTGAAAGGGTTGTGTGGGAACGGAGGGCACCTGCGTCTGCACATGGTGCTCGCCCTGCGGGTTTTTTATACATTTGCGCAGACAGATCAGTGTAATGCAGTTTTTTATCCATATGGCGTATAACTCAACAGGAACAAAATGTTGGACCGTATCATTTAAATATTGCTATGACTAATCAACGTATTAAAATAAATTTATGTCATTATTGAAAGAATTTCACATTTGAAGTTGCGGTCGGCGACTTTACCGCGTAATGACGTTACATTAATTAACGGCGATCGGTAAAACGGGGGCGGTTGCGAACTGTCAATTGCAACTGTTTGCGATGGCATTATCGTGTCGGCGGACACGCTCATTACCGATGCTATGTTCCTCGTCAGTACAAGGCAGTCCAGCCAAGAAAGACCTTTACCACGATTGGAAACCGGCACGGAACGGGATCTAGCGACGGCGGCGTGTTCCGGACTGCATTATTAAGGCGCTGTGGTCGTTACCTAGCGAACTGCCCCTATTTCTCGCCACTATTTATTCATTTTGCAACACATCGCCTGTCGGCCTTTTCACCCTCCTTGCCTCGCGACGTCGGCTATGAATTCGTAATGAGCCCTTTTCGTTAAAGGCCGCAAATTCACGAAGCCCTGCCGTTGACGCGCTAACCAAAACACGAACACGCACGTCACCTCGAACCCTTTATCTATTAAATCTTTTTCGAGAAAGTACTTATGTCTCGTTAATAAAAGTGAATTCTTATTTTGACTATTTAACACGCAGAACACTATGACACTTACAGTAAATTCGTTGCTAATATTTCGATAACTTGATTTGAGATCAATTGTAACAAGAATGATGTTTAAGAACAAAACCAAAATATGAGATAGGTATATAAAAATTTTAATGAAATCCAATATCCATGAAATACGTTCGCTTTAAAAAACACTAATATTGCACAAAAAAATATACTAATCAACACACGCCTCGGATGAAATCCTTAACATAATTGTGTATTATAAAAGCTAAATCGTGTTTTGTGCTAGTGTTAAGCGGATAGTATTTTTTGCATAAGCGGATAACCCTTCAAGCGCTACCTGCGAGCGACAACACAGACCCGCGTATTGTGCGCGGAGAACTGCGCTTACGCAACTGGGGTGACTATGATAAAAAAAAACATTTATGATGATCTAGACGTTTATAGGTAAACCTGTACCG
Organism: Myscelus amystis hages; assembly: GCA_018244895.1. Taxonomy (NCBI): domain Eukaryota; kingdom Metazoa; phylum Arthropoda; class Insecta; order Lepidoptera; family Hesperiidae; genus Myscelus; species Myscelus amystis. The sequence continues at coordinate 6,516 of DWQT01000611.1, read as the reverse complement.
CAAAAACGTTCCCAATTGTAAATACTAATTACATATTAATAATTAAAATATTCATTATACATCAATCATACTAAACTTAACCCTTAATGCTTATTGAAATTAAGTATAAACAAGCGAAACTTTTTGAAATACAGTCCTTGTATAATCTCGAAATAATAAGCAACGATTGTCATCCTACAAAGTTCTTTGTACTCTGTAGGTATTATTAGGTAAGCGAAGGCAGTATGTATTATAAAAACACTTTTTTATGCAAGTGCAATATAGGTCAGGTGCATACTCAACCCTTTCGTGGCGTGGGAGTATTAATTTTTTGCTATCTGTAGGTATACTTCGTTTTTGCTATGCGTTTTACACTTAGCGCAGTATATTGTGCAATGGTTTTTATACCTGTAAATTGTCTGCGATAATTTGTTCCCACAATGTTCAGTGCGATCAGGGAAGTGATGACAGTTATAATGGATCTTTCAATCTGTTTACCGTAACGGTTAGTTTGCAAAAAAGGAATCCATGAATAAGATTTGTTCGTTTGACAGGTGGTAAGGTGTTATGTCAAGATTGTATGAAAGTCGCGCAAATAACTACGAGTAATGTTTTGATAATGGCCCTCAGTGAATTGAATGTTCCTTGGCTGTCAAGTGGCTTTATTAAAATTGGCAGTTTAACTCGTTCATTGATATACAGATTTTTATTAGGAATGTCTGTCCATTATCTAACCAATTAGCATTTCTTACAAGCAGAGTAATAGGAGGGTTTATAAATCCTCTTACACAAAGATAAGACAAGGATAACATATATAGTTGTTCTTATAATTTACAAATTATTAGAAAATGAAGGCTCATGCGACTCTATTGGATCTCTATACGATGGACATATTTAAACGTTCATTTAAATAGTAGGAAAGCGACGCAGTGTTTGGAAATGTTAGTAGGTAATAATAGTGCCCTGCGAAATAAAACATAAGTTATAAAATAACGTCAAGGCTTTTCCTTAAGCATCTGTAGAATTTTCGTCGTATACCTACAATGAGCAAAACATTAGTTTATATGTATGTGTCCTTGGCGACAACTGATGTACCTGCATAAACTGCGAGTATAATCAAGTGTATTTTTGAGTATATTATATAATAATAGACAGACGAACGTGACGAAACAATACGAAAAAACAATTTACTTATATTTACTATAATTACAATCTTTAATTTAAAAACCCACCTAATCTAAAAGAATATAAAATGCATTGTTGTTACAAAAATGCAAAAAACGATTACAATTAGTTATTTATTGTATAACGTTTTTATTGTATATGTTACTGGATACCGGCGTAAGCAATATTTATGTTAAAAATAAAATCTAATAAGTATTATTCCTATAGGAATTACATATGTGATGAGATATAATAATGTGGATCAGTATGGGTTAAGATGCAATTTTCTAATTTCACAATGATGCAGAAGGTTAATTAGTTTTATTACATTTGCTTATACTTGTAAACCAACAGTTTTGCAAACAGGCGCACCATGTTAATAGCAGCAATCAAATTGCTGTTATCTCAGCACAAAGCCGTCATATCTAAAAATTAAGAAACTGATTAAAATAATGAGAAAAATAATAATTCTACATTATAATATTACTATGTAGAATATTTCTTTAATGTTGATTGTGTTAGTGTGAATTTTGAAGATGGCGGTGTAGGTGAAAAAAACATGTTTTTGCCTGTGTCAGAGTTCAAGGCGTCGTGAGAATGAAACGGCGGCTGAAACTCGCGGGGGAGTTTTTGTTGTAGGTTCAACGACTTTCAACGCGCAAATGTTTTTGAATAAAGAATATTAGTTACAGATTTTACAGAAATCTAGTTAGAAGCGTGTGGTAACGAGGAGGTTTAATAGCTATTTCCGCGGGCTTCGAACGCCCCAGCTCATATTGTATAGAGGCGAACAAGATATAAGTGTCTGTGCGCACTGACCCGTACTTTCAGATTCAATTTACAATTTTGGGCTTATTTAATTATATCTTAATATCAAACTCCATAACGTCCGTCACACTTTACGAAATTTCTATTCAAGAATTTATCAATGTCTATGTCACAGAACTACTCATAATCCTGTGTTTAATGTTTATCTAGTGACACAGCGAAACGCGAGTAGACATCAATAATACGTAGGTATACGTTTTATAGAAGTTGCATCTTTTTTATTTCTCTTACATCAAAAAGAAAAGAAAATCTTTTATATTAATTTAGGTAACATTTAGGTAACTTAGGCAATACTTTTATACAGACTTAGAAAGATCTATGCATTAAGAAATAGTATTAGAGATAACTAATTATGATGAAGTGAATGATACTAAAAGTCGTAATACGTAGAACGCGACTAATTGTGTTCGATGGAAGAGGACAACAATTATTTTAATTTCCATCCATAAAGGAAAGATTGATTTATGTGCCGGGTCGCTAGCTCGACCCGATTGTCTTGCACAGTACAGTTATCTTACTATTCGTCCCACGCTTTTGCACACTTTCCATACAAAAAATTGGAATTTTATAAGGTCCCTCTACCTGCTCGTGTGGCTTGCAGATTTTGATATCTTTTGTGAACGATTTTTTGCTTTAATTTGTGACAATTATACCGGTATATGACTTTTTACCTGCTGTTTTTGTTACAAATCCAGGATTTGACCTTTCTGCACGTAAGTTTGTTTTGGCGAAGGTTTCGCTAGATTCGAATCCTCTAACTAGTGATCCCATGTTCATAGATTCAACCATTTTATTTTATTTCAAATAAGCTGTTGTACGTAAATACAATAATATAAACGTTTATCACCAAAACATTACGTTATCTATCATTTAAATCCAACTAATATTTGTTTTTACGAAGCATCTGACGAACGAAGGAGAACCTTCTAACAATATCGTCTCGACATACGAGTAGGTGCGTTGCATTTTAATTCACAAGAATTTAATGTCTTGTATACTTTCTCTAGGCTTTAATCGATTATACTCGGCGTATTAAGAGCATGGACTTCAAAAGATATTCAGGTAGACTGATGATCTTGCGTTTTATCAAATGGGTTGATGTTTAAAAAACGCGCTCTCTCTGCATGTGCCATTTAAAAAGGAACTTCGTAAAAAATAGTTGTTGGCAGGCAAAGAATGGCTGGCGAGACCGCGGGAAGGGTTGGATGAAACGTGTGCGAGAAGACAAAAAACAATATAAAATGCTGAATATTATACACACCTTCAAGTGACTTGGCCGTTGATTACCATTCATTGGCAGTGAATTCCTCGACATATGCTTATTGCGCGCAATACGTTAGTCTAAATCTTAAAATGTGTTAAGACATGATTTTCAATTGCTCTATCCGATATTTATGTCAGCAATATATTTGATTCCGTTTTTAATTTTCAATGGCCAATTCGAAACGTCATTATAATAGGACTTAGAGTGGGTACAAATTGCAGCCAATAATCAGATTTTTTCAAGTAAGGAAACAAAGCGCAATACAGAAGGGTATTTTTTGCGCCGCTTTCACAACATGTGCAATGCACAATCAACTGTCTGACCCAGTTATTCACTTCCTTTGCATTAGACGTTACTCGTTAATAGAATATCCGCATACGTTTTAACCGGGATAAAAGGTGTATTAAAACGAAAAATCATAAAGAGATTTAATGGGGCAGATTTTCTTGTTTGTTCGCAGTATATAACATTTAATTATGTATATAAATCTGTATCTTTAGATTGATAAGGAAAGAAGTATTGCGTAATCTACTAAAATCTGTTAATAAACATTATCTTTAATTTGATAAACAATACATAAAATTTTGATTAGCATATAATATAAAAATAGAACATTGTAATCAATAGAGCTTCTGATTTATGTTTAACTTCCAAGATCAGAGTGATTTCATGTTGTGGGTTTTTTTGTAATGTTCAATCGGTTTCTTTTGGCGTATAGGTATGTAATAGATACCAAAAATTAACAAAATAATATTAGTTGTGATCGCCATAGCACTGTGCATGTTTTGATTTATAATTCAACGTGATTATTTTTTTTTTGTTTAACTTTTATTTTACAATTATTGATGAACGATGTTCTTACAACTTCTTAGTCCGCCCCTAAAAGTAATGTGCGAGGAGTAGATAAAGTGACAGCTAATTGTAAAACGCCCATGTGCGGTGTTTTTGCTGACGGCGGCTGGAGGGCTAATCTCGCGACATCCCTCCAATTTTTTTTATTTTTCTGTCAAAGGGTTGCTACAACATGTTACAAGGTGGGCCTGCGGTGAAATGAGGAATATAAAAGTTCAGTGTATTTTTGTTTTTCATCGTATCCAATATACGGCAGTATACTTTGGCAAGGTTGTGACCATTAGATAACAATATTACAACATAGTTTCGCTAAAGAACTATAGTAAGGTGCTTATATTGCAGATTTGGGCGGCGTGGTCGAAGATCTTTACAAAGACGTGGAGCATTTTATAGTTGATCATGATTTGAATAGTACCTACCATAAAATGCTACGATTATTAATGTGACGCAGTTAAAAATGGTATATTGCTATAGCTTTTATAAGAAAAAAAATTAGTCGTAGTTATATAATTGCATATTAATAATAAATCCTAAACTTAGTAGTATAATATTGTTAAGGTTAAAAGCCGTACCACAAACACTGTATTACTATTTTGGTTTATAATTTATTGCAAGAAAGAGCAGTGCGTTATTCCCTTCAGCTTCTCGAGGGATCAATGTTAAAGCTAACATATGTTTTTAAACGTTCTCATAGAGACATTTTACATGATGGGTTGGAGCTTTTGCTGTAGCTTCAACCCTCGCTACCGCCTAATTTTAGTCGCGTAATTCTCTTTGCAGAATATTCAGGAAGCGAGTAGAGTAGCATTTTTACATTTGCTTTTAAAGCTAAAAACGTTTACTACAATGTAAAGAAGTGATCGTTCAATTCGAAGTACTAGGACGACATGATCGCTGAGAGATGGTATCGTCATTACGACGTCAGAATCGTCAGTGTTCTAAACATATTATAGTAAGTGTACGATAAAAAACAAAGATCAGTCGTCCAATAGCGGACGTTAAAACCATGTAATACATATGTACTAAATGTACGACGTCTGTTCGGTATATAAGATAAAGTGAAGTGGTGTGCGCTAATTTATTCGCGATACCGGTACATTCGCGCTCCGGAGCGTGCTCTCGGTCTAGACCGTTTTCCGATTGGCCGGCGGTGCGGGAGGGCGATCCTCCGTCCTCTCGTGTGATGCGATTCGCGAACCGGTACGCACAAAGTCTGTAGCGAAAAACGTCCTGCTGTATCTACACTTGTTACGCACACACTCAAACAAGAACCGGTTTTTTATGTTTCCGTTATCATTATGTACAACGCTTGTTCTGTTATTTACTTTGAGACTATACAATGTTATATACTCGTAGATTCAAAAATCGATTGTTTGATTTTTGTTGTTGGTCAGTATTAAAAGCACCAACTGTCGGTTTTTTTTAAACTTAGTAACAAGCTCGCCAGTGTTTATAAAAAAACTTTCTGTGGTAGCAATCACGTAACTGTATGTAGTTATTTCTTATACAAATTTCTTTATTGTTATAGAGCTTTATTTGGGAACAACGAATTTAACTTTAAACACCTAATAGGTAGATCTATTACTTCACAGGAAAATTGAAAAATATCAGTTTATCATAAGGATGTCGCAATTTTTGATTTAATAACAAATTACCGTTTTTAACCAGCGCAGGAAATATTGTTTAATCGTATAATATAGTTCAGGATCAGTAGACAATGATATATAATCATAAGAAAACTGCATTAAAACAATGCTTTAACTGGTATTTCCATATGTACGTAAAAGGTTCAGTTAATACGTTTTTATATTATTAAAACTTAAAAATTTAATTGTACCTCAATAATTCAACAATGAACCATGGACGCTTACAATTAAGCGCGGCGTAACGGTTACGGTAGTATTATAGCTGTGAGAAAAATAATGGGTCAGTGCAAAACTGGCCAGTGGTCTAATGATGACCTAAACAAAACTGTGGGCAAAAACCGGCCTATTCAATAAGAAACGAGGAACAAAGGTGACGTTTTTGTACAAAAGCGACCATATTAATTACCCTTCTCAAGAACACATTCCTGACAAAGGAAGGGGTTTAATAAGCTTGCAGTAAATAAAAGAGCCGTAAATCGGGGAACTGACCACTGGCGGTACGAATTCACTGACCGCCGCATGTCAGGGACGATTGTGAAATTTGGTGTGACACCTTGTATCACCGCACTGATAAGATCTCGATAATACAGCACACGTTCTATTTCGCTTCAGTCATCGATTTGGCATAGTTCGTTTTCATCTGATCCGATTTGCATACCTATGCGGGTCACATTAAGGATAAATATCACACCTATTTCTGCCTTACAACAGCAGTGTTAAGCGCTGCTGTGTTCTGGTTTGAAGGGTGTGGTAAGGGAGACATACTTTTCGAGGCATTCCAAC